>JAJOZX010000067.1:335000-630000 GCA_023014485.1 Bathynomus jamesi | reverse complement strand
TATCAGACCAGAAATAGATCAAAGCTTATTATACCTCAATTCAGATTGTCTTCATCTCAAAAAATACCCATTTTCATTGGATTGAAACTGTGGAATGACTTGCATGCCGATATAAAAAATATTGTGAATGTAAATTTGTTTAAAACCAAGTTGAAATCCCGATTAATAATGGCATACTAACAAAATCTAGGATTAATGTCCACTAATATTGTTTAATATTGTCCATTAATATTGTTTAATATTGTAATACATGTTTTAACTATTAATAATACTTATTTACTTATTTATTTATTTATTTATTATTAATTTATAACAACTAGCTGTTTATTTTTAATAAGAGTCCAGTAAAGCCTAAAGCTTAAGGGCCAAATTGAATAAAATAAATAGTCGAGCTTCACAATTATTCATGTCATTGTAAATTGAAAAAATTTATTTATTTTATTATTATTAATAAAGGTTATTCTATCTATCTATTCTATATATATACATATATGAGTAGGAATAATCTTAAGATAGATGTGAATAGGGATAATCTTAAGACAGATTGCAGCGAAACGACTGTGGGAGGGACAAGGGAAAATAATTTGATATCAATTTCTGAAGTAAAGAGGTTAATTAAGGAGTAAAGACTGGTTCTGCGTCAGGGGTAGATGACTTATCGAATGAGCACTTAAAATATGTCAATGACGTAGTATGTCTGTATATCTCATTGCTCCTATCAGCCATGCTTGCTCATACCTCTATCCCTGAGGGTATATATCTTGCCCCTGGTCAAAAATAAGGATGGAGACATTCTGCCCAGCAATAATTACAGACCTATTGCTGTCGCTTCCTGCTTCTCGAAAGTACTAGAAAAACTCTTGTTACTCCGATTAAATGAATTCCTGTGGACATCTCCTAATCAGTTTGGTTTTAACAGGTCCCACTCAACTGATCTGTGTATCTATGTACTTAAAGAAACAATATCTAAATACATTGACAGTAATTCAACTATTTATAGCTGTTTCTTAGATATAAGTAAGGCATATGATAGGGTGAACCACAATATTTTATTTGCAAAACTAGAAGACAGGAAGGTTCCCATGTACATATTAAAAGTATCGAAATTTTGATATTCCCACCAATCTTTCACTGTTAGGTGGGGCAATGTACTATCCGAATATTTTGGCTCCTCTTGAGGGGTAAGACAAGGCTCCTTGCTCTCCCCTATGCTGTTTAATGTGTATATTGACGGATTAATTGCTTCACTTAGTGAGGCAACAGTGGGATGTTGTATAGATCCACGCTTCTCAAACTAGGGGTCGCGACCCCTCAGGGGGTCGCAGAAACATTTGAAAATATTATTTTTTTCATAAATATACAGTGTTAGTACCTATTGCTTTTATGACATTGAGTGAAGGGTCGCGAAAAAATTTGTCTGATCCAAAGGGGTCGCAAGTGAAAAAAGTTTGAGAAGCCCTGGTATAGATAACACAAGGATAAATAACTTAGTTTATGCCGATGATATGGTGTTAATAAGGCCCTATGTTAAAGGTCTGGATCGGCTACTAAAAGTCTCGGATATAAGAAAACAATCTCGAAGCCTTTGTGCTAAAGCGAATATGACAACAAGGAACTTTCAATTCTGTACAAGTGAAGCTAAAGACACTTTCCTTCGTACTTTCTGCAGTAATATATGTGGACAGCAACTCTGGGTGAATTATAAAAAAGGTTCTGGCAGAACCGTAAATTTGATGTACAACAGGTCGTTTAGACTCTTACATAGATTACCCCCGACATGCTCAGCTTCGCAAATGTTTGCTACCTGCAATGTCCCGAGCTTCTCGGAGGTAACAAGACGTGCTCAATACAGTCTAATGCAAAGAATTAAAAAGTCAATCAACTCGATTATCCAAGCTATCCATGAGTCCTGCCATTTATCCTCTAAGACTCTAAGCTATGGAATTGTTGGTAGGAAAACGTCTGTCTGTAGTTCTACTTAACTTTGACATTACAGTATTATTTTTAATCAGTTGTAATTTAGGGTGGATCGATTTTACATTTTTTTCGATTTTCATATTCTAATAGAGACAAACACTTGCGCATGCATGAGAAAATAGCCTCTGCAAAATCTTAGCTTAATAGGTAATCATCTTCTGCCCCCGGCAGAGCGATGAAAATCATATTTTAGTAGTCAAAAACGTATTTTTCTTATAATTTCTAAAATATTTCAATATGCATCAAAATTATTCCTAATACCTATAAAGTCGATGAAAAAGACCTCATATGATCGTTTTTCCAAGCGCGTTGTCCTACGTTAATATCTTTTGCCCCCGGCAACAACGTCAAATGTTGAAAAAATAGGTAATTTACATACATATTTTCAGATCGTCTCTGTCTTAAATAATGCATTTATATATTTCCCATAGCATTTATATCGTTGCTTAGGCATGAAATAACACACACGCAAAATTTTATGACTCTAGAGTAATATCTTCTGTCCCCGAGAAAAGTCTAAATGTGGATTATAATTATGTTAATGCGATGTTATAAGTATGATAAGTACTAAGTACAGCTCCTCGCTTGCTAATTTTATAAAATTAGCAACCCAGAACTCACCACGAGGAGGTGGCTGTACGTCGAGTTCCACCCTATCCAGCCCCAACCACCCTTCCTTTGGCTGCATGTCGATTTACATACGGTAATCTTTCTTAGAATCAAATCGTGGAGTTTTTGTTCGGGAGTGAAGACGGGAGCGGATGAATCCGTCCCTCTCTTCTATTCCACTTACACTGGCAGAGGCTTCGGTTACTAATTTGATGAGTCTCTCGACCACTTGAGTATGACAAGGGAATAGTGGGATCAGTCCATCAGGCTGGTCTCCCGTCTCAACAAACTCTTTTATTCGGGTATCAGGTATTGTTTTTGTAACGGGGGCGTTCGGTCACCTCAGCCGTTTGCCAGTTGATCATTTCGTAATAGTTTTGACTATCGTAGAGCAGCTCAGGCATGGCGAAGGCTCGAATTTTCCCCGGTGGTGATTGTTTTGATAGTGCTTTTAATATTCTTCTCCATCGCAATTCTCTTATGTGTTGTTCATCGGCATGTAGCAGCTACATGCCGATGAGCAACACATAAGAGAATTGCGATGGAGAAGAATATTAAAAGCACGATCAAAACAATCACCAGCGGGGAAAATTCGAGCCTTCGCCATGCCTGAGCTTCTCTCCGATAGTCAAAACTATTACGAAATGATCAACTGGCAAACGGCTGAGGTGACCGAACCCCCCGTTACAAAAACAATACCTGATACCCGAATAAAAGAGTTTGTTGAGACGGGAGACCAGCCTGATGGACTGATCCCACTATTCCCTTGTCATACTCAAGCGGTCGAGAGACTCATCAAATTAGTAACCGAAGCCTCTGCCAGTGTAAGTGGAATAGAAGAGAGGGACGGATTCATCCGCTCCCGTCTTCACTCCCGAACAAAAATTCCACGATTTGATTCTAAGAAAGATTACCGTATGTAAATCGACATGCAGCCAAAGGAAGGGTGGTTGGGGCTGGATAGGGTGGAACTCGACGTACAGCCACCTCCTCGTGGTGAGTTCTGGGTTGCTAATTTTATAAAATTAGCAAGCGAGGAGCTGTACTTAGTACTTATCTTACTTATAACATCGCATTAACGTAATTATAATCCACATTTAGACTTTTCTCGGGGACAGAAGATATTACTCTAGTCATAAAATTTTGCGTGTGTTATTTCATGCCTAAGCAACGATATAAATGCTATGGGAAATATATAAATACATTATTTAAGACAAAGAGCCGATCTGAAAATATGTATATAAATTACCTATTTTTTCAACATTTGACGTTGTTGCCGGGGGCAAAAGATATTAACGTCGGACAACGCGCTTGGAAAAACGATCATATGAGGTCTTTTTCATCGACTTTATAGTTATTAGGAATAATTTTGATGCATATTGAAATATTTTAAAAATTATAAGAAAAATACGTTTTTGACTACTAAAATATGATTTTCATCGCTCTGCCGGGGGCAGAAGATGATTACTTATTAAGCTAAGATTTTGCAGAAGCTATTTTCTCATGCATGCGCAAGGTTTTGTCTCTATTAGAATATGGAAATCGAAAAAAATGTAAAATCGATCCACCCTATAAAATGTATATATTTCTATCCTTAGTATGTGAACTGTCATCGTATTAATAATATTTGTCATATAGACTATAGTCTGCCAATAAACCTTTTCATTTTCATTTTCATTTATATATATATATATATTGTGTGTGTGTACATGTTTGAATGGCTTTCTGTAAAAAAAAAAATACAAATTAAAAGAATTCGTGTGTGTACGAGCGTGTTCAACTCGAGCAAGAGAGAGAGTGAATGCTCCGCAATAAGCCAGGACGATTTTAATTCCAGATAAGATTGAAGAAATTGAAAAAATGTAGTATAATAATCATATCTCGCAGAGCTTTCGCAGACATATTGAGACAGTACTGATAACCACCTATATATATATAGAGGCGCTTCGGTGGTGCAGTGGTTAGCGTCGCTGACTTCGAATCCATCGGCCCCGGGTTCCAGACCCGACGGCAGCCGGCGCGCAGCAAAACCCAGCTGTTCATCCTTCCATGCAATAAAGAAAGTGGTTGGTAGATAAATGGGTACCCTAGGTGGCCTAGTGGTTAAGACGCTGGGCTGCTGATGGGGCGTGGTTCGGATTCCACGTTAAACTGTAGGTCTAAGTTGGTGTGAAAAGCTTGACCTTCGTCAGAATGAACAATTCGGGCGGAAGCTAACCAAAGGTTAACAAAAGGATATATGCTATATATAATAATATCATAAGTAATACTTTAAGCAGTTTATATGTTTACTTTTATGTTTATTTATATGTTTATTTTCTTAATAAAACCAATTGGCTCATAAAAGCCCAACCGGAACGATGTACCTGGCACAGTGCCAATGCAAATAAGTGACAAAGAAGTTACTTTCATCGTTTGAAAGCAACATTCTAAAGTGCCATTTCCAGAGGCACTATTGAGTCGAGTGTTTAATGCATTACGTGGCAGAGGCACAGGAATACTACTACTAATAATAATTTATTTCTAAATTACTTTTCAGGCTTTTAATAATCACTGCAATATCTATCAGTTAACAGGTTATATGCAGCGTGTATTAAATTAAAGTCCAAAGTTCTCAGAAGAATTATTTTGTTTCCTTTTGTCTATCCTATATATATATATATATATATATATATATAGTGAGGAATAAGAGGACGAAGAGATCGCACGTGTTTATTTACAAACGTTTCGGGAATTTCAATTTCTGTCATCAGTGCTAAAAATTTAAAACCTTGTGTAAAAAGTGAATAAGTATGATAAATAGAAAAATTTACACAATATATTTACAGTACATATCATATAAGTATTTTAAAATTAAAATAAAAAGTATATAAACTATAAGAGGATGAAACAATGGTTAAAATGTACAAAGGTTTAAAGGGTAACAAAAAATTAAAAGCAGTGTCTTACCGGGTTATTATCGGGGTGATGAGCTAATTGAAACGAAGGTTGGGAATGATTAGATGTTGAAATATCCATATTATAAATGTTGGAGAGCCAAACAGAGTGATAGTAGACTTCTTTTCTAGAATAAGGTATGAGAATTTATCTGGCTATGTTTAATTTAAAGGCCAAACTATAGTCATTGAGGGTTGGTTTAATACTGAGGATATATAGGGATTCGAGAATGCGGAGGTCGGTTAGTTGGTTTGCTGAGTTGATAATTTTGAAGTTTGAGGGAAGCAGTGGGTGATTGTTAAGGTGGCAATGATCCCTTATTGCAGATTTGGGTGGTTTATTTAAAGGTTGCGATGTTCTAGTAGAAATACCGCGATGCTCATCCACTCTTGTTTGGTATTGGCGAACGGTGTTGCCATTATAGTTCACTTTGCAGCGAACACAGTTGAAAGCGTAAATAGTGGACGAGGCAAGAGGTATGATTTGATGCTGTTATTTTTGGTGAATACAAATTGAAAGTTAATTTGGGGGTAGAGAAGGGTGACGAGGTGGCGAAGTTCTGAGAGTATTTTGTGGCTGATATGGTCATATTAGGGAAAAGAAAAGTATTGTATGTCTTTTTTAACGTTGTAGACTTTAAGAGGGTGGGGGATTGATAAATATTGTTAAGGAAATTTCAAGTTAGAGATTGTAGTAGATGTTTTGGGAAGGAGTTATTAATGCTGAAATTATGAATGAGTTTTATTTCATTGTGGAAGGATAAGTACGAAGAGCAAAGTTGATAGGCGCGGTAGATTAAGATTTTGATGCTGTTAATTTTATATGGCGAAGGGGTATGGCTTAAGTAATAATTAGTATCTAGACCTGTGTATGTGGGTTTCCGATATATGGAGGTGCTGAATTTATTGTTTGGTTTTGCTGTTGTTATATCTATAAAGGGTAGGGTGTTGTTGAATTCGTCCTCTTCAGTGAATTTAATGTTTTTGTGTTGGGAATTGAGATAGTTAAGAAAAAGAGGGGCGTGGTTGGCATTATGAAAGAGGAGAAAAATGTTGGCGACATATCTTTTATATAGGTGTGGTTTTTCATTGGTGGGGCAATGGCGTAGCCAGTATTTTCATGGTGACAGAGAAAAATGTTAGCTAATGTGGCACTTAGGGGAGCTAGCTAGTGAGTCGGTTTGTTGGTAGAGTTTTTTATTGAAAAAGAAATAGATGCCAGAAGCGGCAAGCGTTAGTAGTTTGGTGAATTTCTGTTCAGTAAATTAAGGACTATATTCTGATTGTTGGAAAATAAGTTGTTGATGCAGATGTCAATGGCTTTTTTAACTGGTACGTTGGTGTAGAGCATGGGTCGGGGAACTTTTTTTGGTATTACCCAAAAATCTATTTAAGTAAAATGAAATTACCCCCAGACTTCAAAGTAAACAAAAACAAGCCAATTGCTCTTAAAATTGTTGCATATGGTGTCTCTCATACCGCACGCATTACCCCCAAAATTTTTAAATTTACCCCATTTGGGGTAATTTACCCCTGTTCCCCGACCACTGGTGTAGAGGGATACTATGTCAAAGCTGTGCATATAGAGGCTGAGTTATTTATGGTCAGTATTTCTTTGGCGAATTCATAGGAATTGAGAACGGAGTATTGATTCTGGGTTAGAGGGGTTAGGGTGGGAATTAGGGATTTTGCTAGTTTGTAATTGTGGGTGGTGTAGGCCCAAAGGATGGGTCTAATGGGTAAGTTAGGTTTGTGTATTTTAGGGAGGCCGTAAAGAGTACCTGGGGACGAGCCGGAAGAACGTACTTGTTTGTAAATGTCTCCCGAAATTTTATTTTGATCGTATAGTTTTCTGCGGAAACTTTGTCTTCAAGTTTTCGGAGAAGTGTTAGTGGATTGTCATTAAACTTTTTTAATTTGGTGGAATCATTGAGAACTTTTTCATCCTTTAATATAATCCGAATTATTAAAGAGGACAGTGCCTTTACCTTTGTCAGGAGGTAAAATTATAATGGAGTCGTCTTTACATAATTCTTTTAGACATGAGAGGTCTTTTCCATTGATTAGGGGAGAAAAAACTTTGTGAGGTTTAAAATTATAAAAGTGTTTATTTGCGATGTGGGTAATCGAAGACTTTAAGAATGGAAGTTTTGTCTCATTAGCTGTTGAGAACTGTTTTAGACTATGAAAGAGTTTTTCGAATGATAAAAAGTGTTTAAAATAGTTCATCTTAAAATTTGGTAATTTAAAATCTCGGTAATTTAAAATTTTTCGTTAATACTGAAAGTTCTATTAGAAAGTTCTCTTGTCTCGTCCACTATTTACGTTTTCAACTGTGTTCGCTGCAAAGCGAACTATATTGTCAGCACTATTCGCCATTATCAAACAAGAGTGGACGAACATCGCTATTTTTAAATAAACCACCCAAATCAGCAATAAGGGATCACTGCCACCTTCACAACCACCCACTACTTCCCTTAAACTTCAAAATTATTAACTCAGCAAACCAACTAACCGACCTCCGCATTCTCGAATCCCTATATATCCTCAATATTAAACCAACCCTCAACGATTATAGTTCGGCCTTTAAATTAAACATAGCCAGGTAAACTCTCTTACCTTACTATTGGAAAAGAACCCTACTATTACTCCGTTTGGCTCTCTAACATTTCAAATATGGATATTCCAACATCTAATCATTCCCAACCTTCGTTTCAATTAGCTTATCACCCCGATAATAACCCGGTAAGACACTGCTTTTAATTTCTTGTCACCCTTTTAACCTTTGTACATTTTAATCATTGTTTCACCCTCCTTATAATATTTTATATATCTTTTATTTTTATTTTTAAATACTTAATATGTACTGTAAATATATTGTATAAATTTTTTCTGTTTATCATATTTATTCGCATTTTACATTTGGTTTTAAATTTTTAGCACTTATGATGGAAATTGAAATTTCGGAAACATCTGTAAATAAACATGTACCATCTCCTCGTCCTCTTATTCCTCACTAAGTTACGGTTCCCCAAGAACAAACTCTTCAATCAAGTTATATATATTCGGTGCCTGTTTTTCCTATTGATCAGATTATTTTCTACGCAGTTATGAACTTTTCATGAATTTTTAAATTATCAATACTTCTTCCATCGATTTTATTTTCTAGGCAAACCCGTTGTTTTTCCATCACTCCACAGGAAATACCTTTTCCCATACAGAAAATAACTTCAAACCCATTGTATAGTTTTTTCTGTACAGCCATTACAGTTGAACTTTTCAGGAAATTGCAGTTCTACATTCACGGAGCAGGGGGTGGGTTGATATTCTTGGGAGAGTTCCCTTTGTGAGTTTACCCTTCCCACCTACCAGTGATGGTTGCAGCACAACCAGTCTTAATGGATGAATCGCTCTGTTGTGCTCAATATCCCACAAACGCCCTTTCCATACTGACAATTACTCGCAGAACTCAAAACACCAGTTTTAGTATCTCTGGGAATGTACAATTTTCAGAATATCTCCAAACGTATTCACAACGAATAGCCGGAGGTTTAATATTTACGGACCGTAGTATGTTTCTGGGGTTGCTTAACCTCCTTCGGAACAGCAAAGGTCATATGACTGGGACTTTCCGTGAGATTCGAACCGAGGGTCACTACATTATCTGGATACAGAGGACTGTCCTTCATTTATCTACTATCCAGACCCAATGGCCAATGTCGGTTAACTTCACTGACAGACGGGCAGCGGTGTTGCGACACTGGCTACGACGTAGCTTGCAGTCCGAAGTAAAAATAATGGTTCAAAACTGCTTGTAAAATAAAAATAAACTCTATTAAACTTTTGTCTTTGGTTAGAATTCGATAAACCAGATCAACGATTCTCAAGCTGTGGTACAAGAGAGGTCAACAAGGGGTACGTTACAGCAGGAAAAAATCTATAATAAGACTACATTTCTTTATTTATACGAAAATATATCGTCAAAACAAAAGAGGGAGTAACCCATCTAGCTACGAAATGCACAAGACTGTTGTCATTTGATTAAATATACGAGTATAAATGTAATGTTTATACATCTGAGCTTATGTACAATAGAAGGCTTAACTTTACTTCACTTCTAAGAAGTTGAAACTTCACCAAATTAGAGGTAGGACTGAGAATAAGTACGCAAAGGTTATCACATACATGCCTATTTTGACAGACATAAACCTGGGAAAACTACCAATATCCTTCAGCGGTGCAACATTGCTTCAAGAATAATTAGCAAGTCATGGATTAAATACTCGTAAGTAATATATCTCTATTTATTTACTTCTCTATTTATAATATTGATTAGATTTATAATATTGTAGCAACAATTTATTGACACAGACTGAAATAAGGTTCATAAAATAGGTGAGCGGTACATCAACAGCAAGTCAATAGGTAAGGAGTACGCAGCCAAAAATGTTTGTGAAATCTTACACTTGATATTGTTTTAACCATTTGCAATTTGTGGGTTTTCAATACCCGCAAGAGACGAAGAAAGACCTACTGTAGCGCCGTAAAAGCTATGTCCTGACCACATTACAACACCGTTTCCCGTTAGATCAGCGAGGTTAACCGATGTTGAATATTTTCAGTAGTTATATGGGTTCCTTTTCTTTTCAGAAGACGTATGAACCTTAAAATGGTTCAGATCATCGGATTTCATGTAGAGCTTTATAAGTCCCTTCCGTCCTGTGACTTTCACTCCCATGAAGGGACTAAACAACTGGAACATTATTATTGCGACAGTGTAGATATAGTTCACATTCATTCATACTGCGATATTTACTACCATATACAGGGTGATTCAAAAAGTTACTAACACTTATATGGGTTTTTCTGTTACACGGATTTGGAAGTTTAAATGAAATGGCAACAAGGCTGAGTTTGGAGGAAAGAAGGAAGGTTGCGGCCTGGATGGAGGTGTATCAGTCTTCCACAGTCGTACAAAACATAAAATGCACCACAAAAAATGTTTACAAATAAATTTGAAATAAAAAAAAAAGTACATACAAGTGTTAAAATTTTTTTTAATCACCCTGTATTTATATCTAAAGTTGGAATGTCTTAGGAGCTTAAATTTAGCAAGTTGCTGGCATGATCGGAGGGGTGTCCTGGGCATGTTCATTGTAGAAAGCCGGGCATTGTTTTACATCAGAACTGCACCGATTTCATGGTTTGTTGAGTGAGAGGTTCCTTCCGAGGTGAGAGTCCTTTCCCCGGTCACCCCGAATGTCGCTGGGTCAATGGTGGCTGTTCCATTCGTAGGTAATTTGAGAAATGAATATCATCATGAACAAATTCATGGGCGTAGCTAGACATTCAAAAAGTATATGCACGAGATTGTAAAAATCTAAAGTAAATCAAACGTCACAAGAAAGTGTATTAAGACGAATTATTTATTTATTTATAAACAAATTAATAAATAATAAAATAAAGAGAAATAAATTAATACACAAATGAATGAAACAGAATACTAGAATTAATTTGAAATTTTAACAATAATTGTAGAATAAATATTAAAAGATGATTGACATACAGTTTTAGGTATTGTGCAATTATCAATTATATAAAAAGCAATATGCAATAATTAATATTTATTAATTAATGCGGATCAAATTTAATTGCAGTATTTCAGGTTCTCACATATTACGGTTAATGCGCAGCTGTGAATTGATATACAGTAAATCAATTCTCACATATTACTATTAATGCTGTAATAAGAACTACAGTAGTCATTATTGTGAGAATGTTTTCATTACTAAATTTGTGCGTATAAACAGGTATGCAAGTTCGTATACGTAAAATGGTAGAATCGAGACGCAGAGATTCTCAGTACTATAATGTAAATAAAAAGGTATTATCCGGTAACCTGTCGCGAATTTTTTTTAAACTATACGCACGTGCGTACAATGCGTATGACTAGTTACGCCATTGAAACTTGAACATTGTTACGATGGGTATTAGGCTAGGCCTATAATGTTTTTCACACTCTAACTGTGTTGACACCCACAGGGTAGGCCTATGTTTCTCACAATCTAACTGTATTACCACCCACACAAAGTTCACAAACACTTTAATGCACAGATGGTAGTGCGGAAAAATATCATTTAATTTTAAATAAACCTTTCACTGTTATTATAAAACACTAAGAAGTTTTTAACTTTTAATCTTGAGTCTCAGAGGTTAAATTGTTAAACTGACGTTATATAATAATAGAACGGGGAAGTAGGCCTTACTCGGGAATGAAGTAGGCCTAACGAAAATGTAGGAAGCCTAGAACGGGTCAAAGAAAATAGGCCTAGAGTCTTGAAAAGGAAATCCCCTTTCGCGTGCCCTATGGGGGGGGGGGGGTAATGAAATTGAGTTTACTGGCCAAAGTTCATATTGAAAGTAGGCCCTAGTTAACCACGGCCTGGGTCGAGATATCAAAATCATAATACACTCAAATAAGATCTCATCTGACTCGCTGTCACAAGATCTCTCTCTGGTTGACTGTCCTCGACGCTCTCCGGTCTTCTTTCACGCTTTCTTGTTTCGTTTCGATCGTAGTCTCCCAGCTGTGATTGCGCCTCCAGACAGAATGTTTTGGGGGCTTCCTTTCTTCCGATCCTGGAACTTACAAACAACTTTAAATACATTATTTTAAGAGTTTTACAAATGCCTAACTGTTTTATATTATTTAACTAACTTGTTTGACTTATTTGACAATATTAAATTATTTTCATATTTATTTCAGGTACTATTTGAACAACAGACTATTTACAAATGTAAGATTGGATGAAACAGAGGGGTGGCGTCGCGTGACTGGTGTTCTCACATTCCATTGGTTAAGTGAAACGTCATTTGTTCCAGTAGGATCATGTTGACATGTGTTCGGATGTTTTAAATGCTGAAAAGCACGTAGACTGCCTTGATTTCAACATTTAGCCTATTCAATTCCTATTTTATGTTTTTCATTTGTGTCATAATTTGTGATGACCAAGTAAAAAAAATCAGTTGTATCTTCAATGTTTCTAAGAGCATATAGGATCTGTCACGCTTCTTATGTTGATGAGGAGATACCAAAAATCAACACTCTATTTAAAAATCTGTATTATCCCAAATGGTTCATTTCTAACGCTCATTTAACAGCCAAAAAAACCTTTTATACTGGCAGGTCAACTGTAAACAAGGATTACAAGAAAAGTATTGTCCTCCCCTATAACAAAACCATGAAAGGGCTTAAGAAAATTTGTCAGAGAATAGGCACCAATGTGGCATTCAAATATAATAACTGCATAAATGATATGTTAATAAGGAGCAAACCTAAGAGCGGAAAAGACACAGGTGTATATATATATATATTACCATGTAAAGAATGTCCTGATAATGTATACGTGGGAGAAACGGGAAGGGACCCCAGTAAAAGAATTTATGAACACAAGAGAGATGTGAGGGTGGGGAATGAAAAAGGTGTTGTATTCTGTCATGTTAGGGACTATAACAACATCCATCAGGTCAAAGCTGGGTATACTGTATTGACTATCCTCTGATAAGAGGATGGGTTAAATAATTAACTTCCAGGTGTATATAAACTCTGTTCTCTGTTTATATGGTCATTACCAATTGAGAAGGGCTCGCGAGGAGCCGAAACTGTATTGGTGTTAAGAAATGAAAATTTACGTCTTCCGGAAGAGTGGTTTCCTTCTTCATACTTCGTCGCGACAGTGCGTTATTTTACATCATATATATATATATATATATATATATATATATATATATATACATACATACCGGGTGTCCGAGAATTATCTGTACAATTTTTGGCAGTTATTAAAAGTCAACCATGAAGTGTAGAAATTCCAGTTTTGTCCCATTTTACAGAGAATCTCATTAAGTTTTTTCTGATACCACGTTTTGACAAGTTTTTTAGAAATGTACGCGGGTGACAGACATTGATGATTTAAAAGCAAGAATCACAGCTGCTATTGAGCGAATTGATGTGGATATGCTGCAGCGTACATGGCAACATTTGGAGTATCGATTAGATGTTTTGCGAATCACTAATGGTGCAAATATCAAATGTTTGTAAGAACGTTACTTTAATAAAAGAAACTTTTGAAAATACAGATTCTAAATAATCTTGTTTAAGAATTTTACGTGTGTTATCAAGAATTTTATTAAAAGATGAAATTGTACAGATAATGTTCGGACACACTGGAATTTCTAAAAAACTTGTCACAACTTGGTATCAGAAAAAACTTAATGAGATTCTCTGTAAAATGGGACAACAGTGGAATTTCTACACTTCATCGTTGACTTTTAATAACAGCCAAAAATTGTACAGATAATTCTCGGACACCCTCTATATATATATATATATATATATCGGGTGGTCCGAAAAAAATGACGCATTTTTTAAAAATTAATATCTCAGTAACCCCCTTCCTTATCATGACAATTTTTATAGGCAAGATACTTTCAAACTTCTTTTTTTGAATGCAAGAAACGGAATTCTGATATCTTTTATAGTTTTCTCGCAATTAACAAAAGTAACAACATGGGTCAAAAAAACGAATATCATGAGAAAGGAAAAATTTAATCAGAAATTTAACTAATTAATTTACAGTAAATGATCGATTGGACCACCACTCTGTTGACACACTAATCTAAGTCTTTTCTTCCACACAAAAATAATACTTCTTACTTCATTAATGCCAATTTCTTGCCAAGATTCAAGTATTTTACTATTTAATTCTGATTCGGTGAATTTTTCTCGTCGACCTCGGTAAACCTTCTCTTTTAGTAACTCCCAAATTGAGTAGTCCATAGGATTACAATCTGGGCTTGTGGTGGCCACTCATTTTTCGTTATTAATTTTGGTGTATTGCAATCAGAAACGACTGTGTGGCGTAGCTTGTATGCGACGGTGCTCCATCTTGTTGAAATATGAAATCATTTTCTTGATACAGGCGACGACAATCCGGCAACAATTTTGTTCTTAAAAGTTCAATGTAATTTGCAGAATTCACCTTTGTCTTTTCAGTTTCAATAAAATGAACATCTGTCTTGCCATTCCAAGAGACCCCTGCAGATATCATAACCTTTTTGGAGAATCTTGACGTTTCATGATACAATCTGTTTATTGAAATGTCACACTTTTTACCACGCCCGTAGACAACATCATTTTGACGGTTTCGCGGAATTTCTAGAGTGAAATCTTTTCATCCGTGAAGACTATCTTTTTAATATCAACGACAGAGAAATTATCAAGTAACTTTCTGCACCTTGTTTTTCTTTTATCCTTAACAGTATCACTTTTTCTAGAAGATACTATTCTTTTGAAGGCTTTTAGTTTTTGTGCTTTAATTATTCGGTGTACAGAAGTCTTTCCAATATTCAAATGTTTAGCAATTGTTCTTTGTGACAAATGACTTCCTGGTTTATCTTCTTGAGAGCAGATTTTATCGTTGATGTAATCCACGTTTTCTGGAACCGAAGCTGTTTTAGGTCTGCCGCTTCCTGGTTTTCTGGCAGTACTTCCCGATTCGCGAATCTTCTTTAAGTCTTTCCACTGCACGCCTTTTCCACTTTTTGCCGGGAAACTCTTGCAATAACCTTCCAGTCTTCCATCCTTTTTCACAGTAACAATTTTTAATGAGAATACGATCTTCCTCTGACAACATCATTAAGGGTACTGACGAATTGTTAAAAAATAAAAATATCCACAATTTGACTTGTTCATTCCTGTAGAGTTTTGTAGTAACTTGCAAAAATATCGCATGATATCGTATAAAAATGATATCGTATAAAAAACGGATATTATATTGCGATTTTTGTTTTTTTGACCCATGTTGTTACTTTTGTTAATTGCGAGAAAACTATAAAAGATATCAGAATTCCGTTTCTTGCATTCAAAAAAAGAAGTTTGAAAGTATCTTGCATATAAAAATTATCATGATAAGGAAGGGGGTTACTGAGATATTAATTTTTAAAAAATGCGTCATTTTTTTCGGACCACCCGATATATATATATATATATATATAATGTAAAGAACGACGCTTGTGTAGAAGAGCGTTCCGCACAAGATGAGGAGGGAGAACGAACAAATGAAGTGCGGAACGCTCTTCTACACAAGCGTCGTTCTTTACATTAATTATACTGTGTTGTTTGCAGTTAAAATATATATATATATACACACACACACACACACACACAGAGGGTTGACAAAAGTAAATAGACAATACGATGACTGTCCTTAAGAACAAATGGCAAACCTCATTAATGGAGTGCCACAATATAGGTCAGCTTTACATAATGCAGAGGGAAAACAAACCGATTTTAAGAATATTGATTTAATAAGTCTGTTATTACTTATTGATTTTATAGTTAAATTAAAAACTAGGGGAAAAACTGAATGTATCTATTTACTTTTGGCAACTCTCTCTCTCTCTCTCTCTCTCTCTCTCTCTCTCTCTCTATATATATATATATATATATATATATATATATATATACACCCGGTTTAGTAAAAAATGAAGCTAGAATTGTTATACGAGTATGTACTTGGACCTCTGGTTTTCTGGTAGACACGTAACGACCGTACTCACCCCACTTAATAAACCAGAATTGGGCTTTTAGCAATTAGTAATTACAATGTTTCACAACCAAGGGAAGCTCCATAGGTTTCTTATCGTCTTCATACTCTTGAAGAAATTTCTGAAGAGCTTCTTGGTATAAAATTCTTTTTTCATCAGGATGTAATTGTTTATTTAATATAGTCACCATTTTGCTCTCTTTCGGTATAGGGACCTCTGTAGAATCTCTCAACACCAACATAAGAAGCTGGATTAGAAATACCGTACTATCGATTCTCTAATACGTCAGCCACTTACGTATTTTGGAAGCGTGTTTTAGAAGAGATTGATGAGGTTTCAGAAAGAAATCGAGACGTCTCACCAAACGCTTCAACTTCCGTGGCTGATGGTGGAATCGTGGAACCCGTCTGTAACCCTCTGTCTCGGATGTAGGAAGACCCACTCAAGGAACCAGTCAGGAGCCTACCGCCTCCGCGGCAGTTAAGCGACTGTTGTCGGTAGAATATGGTAAAAACCTCAACATCAGGTATGCCATCAAAACGTCCAAGACTCGAGTCATACACCTTTGAGGACACGATGTCGCCACTAATTTCCATCTCCTTAGCAGAGCTTAATTTCACACCCCGTACGCGGAGATATGGCTCCATAATATGAATCACCACAGGCTTCGCACCCTCTTATTGGTCAGCACCCAGACTTAAACAAATCTCAGGGCTCGTACGGGTGAGTTTTAATTTCATATCGACCCCATTCAGAAAGTAACTTCTCTATAACAGTCATAAGTCTTCTTTTAAGATTTTTTAAACTTACTCTTTATGCGACTTTCATCTTTAGGCTGATAATAACCTTCACCAGTTAAAAAGGTGTCCTTCGTTTCCTTTGAAAAGTTGAGTACATTTTCCAGATAGGATCGTAGGTGGTAGTAGCCAGACCCAGCCGAGATGTTGACCTGGTTTAAATACACGTCACACTGACTGAATATGGAAGTTCGTCTCTGGATATATGACGTAGTCGTTTTCGCAATCCGACCCATCGGAATGCGCTATTCGTAGTTTAGCTACATGTGCACACATCTTGGGTCAAAAAAGTAAGGGCCTGAGCTCGGGATCACGAATTCTATAGGAGAAATCGGTGAGCTAATAGTGCTTAACGGTTTAACTGTAAGAAAGTCGATGTGTTTTAGAGATGTTTCTGTATGCGGCATATAAAAGAAGGTTAGTTCGGATTTACAACATTGCGAACTACTCGGATGGATGAAGCGTGCCATGACGCATCAGAAATAGTGATACCTCTCTTGGCAAGTAGTAATCATTCTATGACCCCCCGAGTGCAACAGCCTTAGCTTATATCATTTAAAAAAGTGGCCAACCATAGGTTTAATGCACTTAGAACATTTCTTTTTCTTTTCATGTCCTTTTACGTTTAACACCACGATTTGGCAACCCCTTCTTCTTCCTCCGTACAGTGCGTTTTTTCTTCCGGTTTTTATTTCCGACACCACGCATTTTTCTCTTCACATCTTTGGCAATTTCGTCCCGTGTACTTTTTAAATGTTTTTTGAGAGCTTCTGTAGGCTTAGTTCCTGCCATTATGTCTTCTACTGTGTTTAGACCTGATTGTAATGCTTTCCTGCCGAGATATCTGGCACCACTCTTCAGCAAGGGGACAGCGTACGCAGTATAGTTGAAAAAATGGACCCAATCCCGCTCCCACACTGATATCTCACCCCTCGGTAGACTGTGAATGGCCTTTGGCTCATTCTATCGCAGTACGACGGAATTGAAGCTTCACTGTTATGCCCTAGTCACCGAATGGAAACTTTTTCCCCTCAATCGTTCTGATATATATTGAGATACTGGTTAGTAGGTTAGTTGCGACTTTGACATAATGAGGCTTGTCGTATGTAATGCTGAAGTTCTTTCCTCTATGAGTGGGAATGTGAACGATAAGCAGCAGTCGCGCCTGGGTGTCCCCAACAAACTGATGCTCCATGATGTTGCTGTAAATATAGCACATATCCGGGGGAGAGTCTCCAGAGGGTAATTTCGCCAATTTTAGCTGTACAGTACACTGCACAAGTCATGTTGTGACTCGTGAAAAGTATCTCTTTGGAAGGCTAGAATATATCTGACCTCAGGTATAATTCTGAACAGTGCTTTGTCTTTAATATTTCTTTTAGCCTTCGATTTTAGCAACAAAGTATGCCCCGGCTTAACTTTGTTTACAATTTCGGATACTACATCAGACGTAAGATTTGGACTTTTCAGACTCCCATTTAAGTTTCTCACAATATCCTAGGCTGTCATAATGCCCCGGCCCTGGTGTTACTTTTGTATTTTAGTACTGCAAATCACCACTCCAGGTTGAGCGCATGGTATCCTCCCGAGTTAGTCCGACCTTTTCACATTCATCGCGACTTCTAAGAACCATTAAAACGGATTCTTTCTTGTCAATACTTAAAAACTTGGTGGCCAATTGAAATTCGCATACTGCAACCTCATATGATTCACGACCCAATTCAGTACTATTTAAGCTTCATTATTGCATCAGCTTTTAAGTAGGTGGTGAAACTTTCTGGGCACCCTAGCCATTTTACCAGGTACATTTTTCTCTTTCCTGAACCTCTGCTTCCTAAAATTTTTTCAATTTTAAAAACGTTTTTCCTAAATTAAATGTCACTTTCTGCAACTCGTCGTCATAAAAGCCACCTCCAATTTCTTCCCCATTCAAATCTTCAACGTAATACATCATCACCTCGTCTTTAGGCCTCGTCTTTTGTGCCCTAATGTTAATTACGAGAATTTTACTGGTAATGAGTTTATGGAAAATATGAGTTTATGAAAGATAACTTTTTACGACAGATAGTTACCGAACCAACGCGCGGTGACAATATTTTAGATTTGGTGATGACGAACGGCGAGAATATAGTCGAAGGTTTAGAAGTAGGCGAGAGTTTAGGATGTAGTGATCATCAAATTCTTAGGTTTAAGTTATTGAGAGAAAACACTAAGGATAGTAACGTAATAGAAGTCCCTGATTTTCGTAGGGCTAATTTTGATAGTTTTGCGGATAGGATGAGAGTAGTGGACTGGGATAACTTATTTATGGGTAATGACACAAATTTGCATTGGGTGGCGTTTAAAGAAAGTTTTAGGAATATTGAATGGGAGTTTATTCCTCGTAGGCCCAAGCGCGCTAGAAATCATGGTAGGCCCAAGTGGTGGACTAGGGAAATAGGCGAGTTCATAAACGAGCGTAATAGAGCGTATAGACTTAATAAGCGCAATGGTACGGCAGCTAACTTTAATAGATATATCGAGCTTAGACGTCAGGTTAAAAGATCAGTTAGGAATGCCAAACGTAATTTAGAGATACTTATAGCTGCGGATAGTAAACATAATCCAAAAAAGTTTTTTGAATACGTCAATAATCGTAAGCCGATAAAAGATAACATAGGCCCTCTTGTGGATGTTAATGGCGCTTTGGCTTCTGACGGTCAGGCGATGGCGGGTATTTTCAATAACTTTTTTGCGACAGTTTTTACCGTAGAAGACGTAAATAATGTCCCCGACGTGGACGATATCGTTCCATTTAGTAGCGAGACTATTTTGGATGAAATAACTGTTTACGAGGCTGAGATTGCGCATTATATCGATAGGCTAAAAGTTAGCAAGGCTCCAGGCCCTGACGCTTTTTATCCCAGACATTTGAAAGATTTGAAAGAAGTTATCGTAGGCCCCTTGACGAAGATTTTTAATCAGTCACTCGAAACGGGGATTATTCCTGAAGACTTCAAATTAGCTAACGTCACGACTATTTTTAAAAAAGGCGACCGCGCAGTAGCTAGCAATTATAGGCCCATTAGCTTAATGTCAATTGTCGGTAAACTTTTGGAATCCGTAGTTCGGGATCGTATCATCGCTCACTTAGAAAGTAGAGATTTGATTAATAGTAGTCAGCATGGGTTTCGACGTCATAGGTCTTGTTTAACCAATTTGTTAGAATTTTATAACGAAATAGTGCGCGAATACGATAGGCATAGAGCGGCTGACGTTATTTATTTAGATTTTAAAAAGGCGTTCGATACAGTTCTACATAGGAGATTAATTGCGAAGGTCAAAGCGCACTGTATACGCGGTCAGGTAGCTAACTGGTTAGAAGAATGGCTTCGTGCTAGGAGGCAGAGGGTGGTAGTTAATGGTAGTGAATCGGGGTGGTTGGATGTAGGTAGCGGTGTCCCACAGAGTTCAGTGTTAGGCCCATTGCTATTCATAATTTACATTAATGACATAGATGTAGGATTGACTAGTAACGTGTCAAAATTCGCGGACGATACTAAAATAGGCGGTAAGGTTGTTAACGAGGACGATAGAAATAGGCTCCAAGACGATGCAAATAGGATTATGGAGTGGACGGATAAGTGGCAGATGCAATTTAACGTAGACAAATGTAAAGTTTTGCATATAGGTTCTCGTAACAATAATTGCACGTACACGATGGATGATAGGGAGTTGGCGAGCGTTGACGAGGAAGTAGATTTAGGCGTACGCGTATCTAAGGATTAAAGGTTAGGAACCAGTGCCTGGAGTCTTGGCTTCATAGGCCGTCATTTCGAATTTAAATCGAAGGATATTATATTGCCCCTTTAGAAGTCCCTAGTCAGGCCTCATTTAGAATATGCCGTTCAGTTTTGGTGCCCGTACTTGCGTGAGGATATTGATAGGTTAGAAAGGGTTCAGCGTCGTGCCACGAAACTAATTCCGTCATTGCGGAATAAGCCTTATGAAGATAGGATTAAAGAGTTTGACCTGTATTCACTCGAAACTAGGAGATTAAGGGGGAAGCTTATTGAAGTTTTCAAAATCGTTAATAACATCAATAACGTAAATTTTGACAAATTGTTCACTTTCGATAATAGTAATACTCGTAATAACGGATTTAAGTTGCGTGGCAGATGTTTCATTACTAATATCGCTAAAAACTTCCTTACGTTTAAAGTAATTGATAAATGGAATAATCTTCCCGCGCCCGTCGTGAACTCTACCAACGTTAATGTATGCAAAAAAACTTCTCTTTTTTCTACGTGAAGGTCAAAATATGAAAATAAAAACCCACTCTAATAGAAAGAGTTTATTTCCACGACAGTTTCGACGCCCACTGGCATCCTCCTCGGGTGGATACAGAAACACGAATGAACCAAAACAACAGGGAAAAACAGTCCAGGGACCGACCGTTAAGAAATTCGCACCTAGGTCAGATCCCATTCTCCCGACACCGGAAGGGCATTTTCATTAAGTACATTCGCGCAAATTTAAAACTATCTTCCTGTTCTAAACATACAGATTCTATTATTTTTTTTGCTATTTTTTTTTTTTACATAATTATTACATTTATTATTAAATTTATTACATTTAATATTGCATAATTATTTATTACAGAAATTATAAATTTATTATTACATTGGTTATTACATTGTTGTTTATTATACAGAACTTATAAACCGAAAATCGAATGAAAAAAGCCGATTAGGAAACAATCCAGAGACCATTCAGAAATTCGCACCTAGGTTAGATACCGTTCTCCCGACACCGGAAGGGCATTTTATTACAGGGTCCGCTTATAAGTACATTCCCACAAATTAAAACTATCTTCTTGTTCCATACATACAGATTCTAATATTTTGACATAATTACTGCATTTATTATTGCATTTACATTTTTTTAACATTTATTATTATTACCTTTACCATAATTATTAAATTTATAATATTACCTTTATTATTACATCTGTTGCATTTATATTTATTTCCACATTTATTACTTCCATTATTACATTTACTAAAAGCGAGTAAGGAAACAATCCAATCCAGAGACATTTAAGAAATTCACACTAAGGTTCGAACACGTTCCCACGACTCCGTAAGGGATTTTTTGACCAAGAATCTCATTAAAGGGTCTAACTTATAAGTACCTTCGCACAAATTAAAATTATCTACTTTTTCTATACACAAAGATTCTATTATTTTTCTTTTGACATAATTATTACATTTATAAAGTACCTCACATGATTCCCAATCTATAGCATGATTATTTTGGCTGGCGTGATAAAAAATGGCATTATTAGTATTACAACTTCTGAAGGCATATTTGTGTTCTTTAATACGGGTTTCAATATTTCTTCCAGTTTCTCCCACGTATACTAAATCACAACTTTTACAGGGAATGCTGTAGACAGGCTTGTTCCTCTTTTGCAACGTTATTCCTAACCAATTTACTTTTCACAGTAGACGAATATTTGAACGCCAAAGCAAACTTAAAATCTTTCATCAACGGTTTTACTCTTTCTAAGCCGGCAATGTAAGGCAAACTCACATATTGTCTCACATATTGTCTCAACGTTAATGTGTTTAAGAACAGTCTTGACAGACATTTTAAAAATATTAACGTTGTTTAAAATAAAAAAAAAACAATTAGCAACAGGAGCTCTGGGGGTGGTGGTCGAGGATGAGTCTGTTGACGATTAATGCCAGCTTGTGAAATGCCAGCGTGTGATGCCAGCAATAAAAAAAAATAAAAAATTAGACTAACATGAACGTAGATGTAGCTCGTAGCGTAAACTAACCCACTTTTTGTTTAACTTTACCTACTTTTTTTTTTCCTTTTTTCTTATCCTCTCTTCTCCTTTGCATGTCTGTAACTCTCTTTTCTTGCATGTCTGTAGTTTGCATGGTATGACAGTGAGTTAAGACTGTGTTTGCATGGTTTGTAAGCGTTCTTATTTTACTTCTTTTCATCTTTCACCCCTTTCCTATTCTCTTTGACTATTTTTCCGACTTGTCGGCAGTGGCCGGCGGGATGATGATGGTGAGGCTTTTTTCTCTTTTTCTGAATGAATGTTAACCCACGAGTGATAGGTGTTGCTACTTACTTAACCCCTTATTCTCTTCTCTTAACCCCCTACTCTTTCCTTTCTCTCGGGCTAACCTTAGAGTGGATCTTAGGGTCTTTGTTAGCCTTAGCTTCTGTAGATCTTCTGTAGATAGCTATAACTTTAAAAATCTCACGAGTTCAACCTTGCTCAAATCCTTTCGCGAATTTATTCCCGAACGTGACAGTCTTACATAATCATTGATTTTGAAACGCACAGAGTGTGGTGGTGCTCTACAATTAACTTTTCTCACCTCCCGCTCTGTATGCGTACCTCTTTTTAAATTTTTTTTAAGTGATGTACCAATCATATGGTGGTGTGAACGGTTGAACGGTTTAGTTTCACCAAGACATCAAAGAAATGGAGAAGAGATATCAGGGAATGTGGGACATCAGCATGATGGCTGATTACTGCTGGATGTTGAAACGGAATACTCCAGAATTATTACATAAAAGAAAAGGAACATCGCGTACATTCGAGACTAAAAGGCATAGATCTCACAAGAAAAACTCAGTACAAGTAAAGATGAATATGTAACTGGCGTTAATAGACTTCATTCTTTTAAAGTTGTTTGCATTTGTAATTAGTATAACAAATCGAAATAGGTACCTAATGTAAATTGAAATAAATAATATTTATTTGTTGTTGTTTTTCCCCTTTCAGTTTGCAGAAAATCTTTACGTGATAGAAAAAAATGGACACCTTATTCGAAATCAGCGTAGTTGAATTATATAAAATCAGTTATTAGTAAGAAAACAACTCTTACAACGTTCTCATTCGCAGGCCTGTGTAATGTTCGTACTCATGACGAAATTTTTTGCAGAGCTTCTTGGTGTAAGATTCTTTCCTCGTCAGGAGGCTTTTCACTGTGTAATAGGTCCACCAATTCACTTTCCATTCTTTGAAGCCTGTTTTTATGGGGTCCTAGAACCGTATCTGGACTCTGAGTTTTGTAATGAAGCGTACACCTCGTGTGGAATCAGACTACATTCTTTATTATTTTAAACTAGACAATAAAGGGCCGAAAAATGAAAATAAGATGGGTAGGAATGAACCCTCTTTGTACAATAATTCGTGTTTTGTTCCCCACAGTTTGACTTTTACGAGCGAATGCGTGTATTATGTTCTTGTAACGATGTAAGCGAGACTTCTGAGAGGACTTCATTGGTACATTGTATTTTATAACGTTAAGACAGATTTCGCAGATATATTTTAAAAAGTCGGCGTCAATATTTTTAACAAACAGGTACTGGAGAGTTCGTGGCAGCCGATTATAGATTTTTATTAATTTACGGTATTTCTTTAACCTCTTTGTCATTCTGGGATATACATTGTTTCAGCTTCTCTTTGGAATATATTCGTTCTTAGAAGTACCCTAAACGTGTTTCGGGGGTGAAGGTCACAAACCAAATATCCGTAACGTTGGCTTGTAGCTTCTTTATAAACATCCAAAAACTCCTTACGCTCAATCGGGAACATTGATTGGCTCATACCCCAATTTGTGCCACATCTCTACGTTGCGCGAATAAGACTAGATATTGTGTATTCAGCAATACATCGCGCAAGTATCTATTTTTGAAAAATATATTCTGGTTGAGATGGTAGGAGAACACTAAATGTCTCGGCAAACGTTTTATCCATTTCTAACATGAGAGCGTCAATTACAATAACCGTGTGCTCATCGCCCTTTATCGAGCTAACATCATAAACACCTTTGTGGAACAAAATATCATCTTGGTATTCGCTAAATACGGCTTGGTATGTCGAGTAGAACCCTATAACTTTATGCACAAAATTTAAGAACAGCTCGTCCTTGTCTTTAATGATTTTAAGCATAAATATGGTTTTTTTTTACAGTCTGTAGAACCGGATATAATGCATGTAGAAGGGCTCGTGAACCTAAATTTTTCTATAGAATCCATCTCTAACACATCACACTCTTAAGTGGAACATTTACAAAATATAATAAAATTTTAAGTGATGCTCTTTATATTTTACAGTCTTGTTTTTCTTCTTCCCATAACCGAGAATGCTGACGAGAATGAGGTACTGTACCAGAACATATCCCCATCGTAGATATTGCAGATGAAGTTAATGATAGTGAAGTTGTTGTTGAGACTACAGACTGCACCATCACCCCCGCTAGCGTTCCAGAACCCACAGCAACGACAACTGTAGCACCCCCACTCATCAATTCGAGAAGAAAGCGGTGCATGACAATATTTCCATTCCTGAAACACCTTCCACGTCAGGTGTAAAGCGTGTAAAACTCTCCACGAGAGTACAACCCCTAGAGTAGCTCCTTCTACAAATAAAACTGTACCGACTTCTTCCCATTCAATACCACCCCTCGATGTGCACTCCACCTTTCCAGCAACACCTCAATCTGTAGACAGTAACATATCATTCGAGATGGTGTGCAGTGTCACCCCCATCCCGGCACTGACTCGAAACCGGTACGTATTCAGGGTCGACCCGCGATCCATGTTTAGCAGCGGTGTTGAAGACGGACTGCGGCGCGTAGTTGAGTGTATTGTGGAGTTTGCCCTTCAGAGCAGTGAGGGACGTGATGATGGGGATAGAGACGATTTTGGGGTAGTAATACCCTACAGACGTCAGGCTGCCGTAGATGTAGAGTTCATTTTGGGGCGTATAATGCAGGCCTCTCAAAGCAGTACCGAGTTTAATATGGACAACTTCACAACAGATATAGACCACGTTTTCCTTGTTGCTGGATATACGGCCACACCTTATACACTTAAATTTGCCAGTTATTAAATATTCAGAAACCATACAAATCTCGATCGCGGTTGCGGCTTTATAGCAGTAGCTTGTCTCATATGTTTACTGTACTAAATACAGTTGTCCAAAAAATTTGGTTGCCGACGGTTGTGCAACGTGCACGTAAACTGGCCACAGACTGTAGGCTCGAATTTGACTGTGATATAGGGCCTGAAGAGTTGAGAAGGGTAGAGCAGGAAATGGATGTGCGTATAGTTGTAATTGGGTTGGATGATCGTCGTAGGACTGTGTATGTTTAAAAGCAGTGTGAGAGAACGTACAAAACCTTTACTTTTTTAGGTTTGTTGGGGACAAAGTATCTCCCCACTCGTAATATAAGGGCTCTTTACGCGAGTTATGATAAAAGCCGAAAATATGAAAGACATCACGATTTGTGTAAGGATTGTCTCGAGTTTGCGGATGATATAGTGAATTATTGTAAGGATTGCCACATGGTAAGCGAGCAGTGTAACAGCTCCAAATGTGAAAGCCGAGTAGTTCAAGCTGAGACGAGGGACAGTAATGTGTGTAGACGCACGTTTTTCAATAATAATGGTTTTGAATTCCATAATTCAAATGGGACGTGTAGGAAAATGAGAATTTGCGAGTGCGCCATGTTTCATATGATGGCCAGTTGGGGAAAATCCTAGCATAAATGTGATGAAATTTTTGTACTACATGCTATGAGAACTATAAGGCGGATGGTATAAAGAATGTTTGTTATATGAAAGATACCAAATCTAAAAATAAACCTTGTATAATCTTATACTACGATAGAGAGACATACACGGACCCAGAAACCAAAGAAGTTATTCCCACCTCCTCGCAAGTCAGACGAACTGTGACAAGTGCATAAACGTCGAGTGTGATGAATGTCGCAAATGTGGAAAACGAACAATCATTTTTAAATCCCCGTGAAACTTTTTGTGGCCTATATTGTCAACCTAGCAGACCAATTCAGAAAAATCACTGTATATTCTTCCCCCTAAAGCTGCAAAATTTGATAAACAATTCCTTTATAAGGAGCTGCTTGAACAAGAGTCCTCAGAGATATTTACAGGTGATCCCTTGAAAAGAGGAAACAAGCTTATACAGGTGCAGATAAGAGGAAATGTTCAGTTTAAAGACGCTCTGTTATTCACACCTTGTAAATTAGCTAAGCTACCCAAGGTGATGGACGTAGACGCTGAAGTTTCAAAAGGGTATTTCCCTTACATTTTCCTCACTCACGACACCTTAAATTATGTAGGACTGCCGACCCCGAAACATTACTTCAACTATGACTTTGAGCGCTACTACAACAGGTTTAATGAAGATAATTCTTACAATACAGCGGATAAATGTGAACGTTATTGTGTGAATGACGTACGCGTACTTACAGTAGAGTAGAGTATGCTTTCAATCCTTTAGAAAGATGTACATAACCCGTTTCAACTGTGATTCGCTACAAGCCGCAACTACGATCGCTTCATTGTGTTTTACTGTATTCAAGAATAACTTCATGCCTAAAGACACGCTAGCCGTCATTCCCTGAAACGTTCGGTGCAGTTATCGGTATAAGGCTATTTACTGGCTCACACACATACAACAGCAGATAGGTGTATACATAAAACATGCGCACAACATGGGGGAAGTGGCAATCAAGATCAATGGCCGTGTTTTTTGGGTAGATGGTCTAAGCGAGGACCCCACCACTGGTGAGAAGACGGTATACTCCTTTAACGGATGCTGGTGGCATGGATGCCCACGTCCTGAGTGTGGTATCATATCCATGGTACATCTCCTGCCGAGAGTCTCGCATGGACCCGTACCCGCGACCAACTTATAAGCTCCCAGTTCACTCACAAGATTTTGTGAGAACACGAATATGATGCCTGGATGGAAGCCGATGAGCAGTATCGCGAAGAAATAAGCGCTATCAAACGTACAATGGTGCTGGACCCCTCAAATGCGGCAATAGTTTGTTTGGAGGATGCACAAACCCCTTCAAACTATACTTTCCACCTTCCGACAATCTCCCTCTCCGTTTTGTGCGAATTGCTTGCTTTAACTCATTCCGAAGCCTGTCAGAATACGGTGCACTTGTTACTGTAGTTCCACGCTCTAGATAATGTTCAAGGATAGGACCTCGTGTATCCCAAAACAGTGTTAGCATAACTTTACCTGCTGACGGCTGCGCTTTGAACTTCTTTGCAACGGGAGATGTTAGATGCTTCCATTGCATGTTCTGTCGTTTGCTTTCTGGTTCATAGTGATGGATCCAGGTTTCATCTCCAGTGATAATGCGCTCCAAAACGTTTTCACCTTCATTATGATACGGCGCCAAAAGACGAGAGCAGACATCCATACGATTACACTTGTGCTCCTCTCTCAACTGTTTGGCCACCTATCTTGCACAAACCTTGTGAAAGCCAAGAATGTCATGAACTATCGAATAGGCTGACCCTCGACTGATGTCTAATGAAGATACAATTTCTTTTATTGTTAATCTTCTGTCATCGAAAATCATGGCTCTGGCTTCTTCCTGCTTGTCACCACTGGTTGATGTTGATAGTCGTCCTGAGCGCTGAGCATCTGTCACACACGTCCGACCTTCCTTGAACATTTGAATCCACTCGTACACACTTCGCCGTGGTAACGCATTATTCCCATACTGAACACATAAACGCATGTGAATTTCAGCTCCTTTCACAACTTCTGCCCACAAAAAACGAACCACGGATCTCTGTTCTTCCAGAGTACAAATTGAAAGCAGCACAGCCATGCTCACTACTCGTACGATATGTGACAGCTACGAGTAGCATAAATAAGCCTATACTGTTGCTAGCCTAAATAAGCCTATAAATCTCAGTTTGGCTCGTTTTTACGAGTATATATTATATATACACTATATTATCACTAAAATAAAAAGTGCGGATACTTATTGAAGTACCCTCGTGTATATATATATATATATATATATATATATATATATATATATATATATATATATATGCTAAATAACTCCATTGTGTATTATTCCTGTTTTTGCTTCTAATGTATTTGCAATTCTTCTCTACGGGTTGTTATTTTTATGTTTCATGTAAATATTTGTGTTAAATAAATCATGTATGTATTATCCCTGTTTTGCACCTAATGTATATACATATTTATCGATTGTATTTCATAAATGATATATATTAAATAGACAGAACGATGTAGTTGTGTTCTTTTCTCACTTACACCATGTAAACAAATATCTCTAATAATGGAAATGAAGGTATATTAGGTCGGAGTGAAACACAATTTCTTTTTCCAAATTTATTTGCCTCACTTGTTTTTTGGTGTATTAGAACATAAAAATGATGTATTCAGTCATTTAATGTTTGTAACTCAAACCATCTCTCGCATTTTCACAAAATGGCCATCAGCCAGTTGTCCATAAATAAAAATATGCTCATAACATAAAAACTAAGTGTTTTATCAAAGAAAATAATTGAAGAAAAACGCTTTATAATGCAAAACTATACTTAAAAAACACCATTGTGCATACATTGTATTGAAATAAAATTGTATCTGGTCTCACTAGGTTGGATGCCGTAAATCAATTACATTTGAATGCGATAAAAAACCCGCTCATCTCAAATATTATTATTTTTTCAGGAGAGGCATCAGATCCCTTTTGGTTTCAAGTGAGGGAAGCAGAGAGCGACTTTTCATTCTTGACCTAATAAATCCGTCTCTTGATTCCTTTGATATTACTGATGCTGATGTATCTGTAACCAACTTCACGGCTCTTTCGACGTTCTGTGTGAATGGGGTATTGCTCAACTTTGAAACATTTTGTTTCGTACTCAAGCAATTCTTCATCACACAATTTCGAAGTGAGAGGTGGTTCACTGATATCAATCCTATCCCAGATGATGTCTGTCCAATATGATGCTTTGAAGTTCAATTCTGGTACCCTAAATTCTCTGATTTTCCTTGTATTGGCTTCCTTACACTTTCTTGTCTGTATTATTCGATCGATTGCAACTTTGCGCAGCTTTTGCTCACTATCTGACAGCATTGATAGAAGAATATTTTCTGAGTGAGCAAAATAGGCATTCCTTGATATATAAGGTTCGACAACTTTTTGTATATCTTGGGGTAAGAGGTGGAACCTTTTTATCGCCTCAAAGATATGTTTGTGTCCATCAGGCAGATACGGTTTAAATTTTATATTGAACCAGTTAGGACCATAGTATGTTACTATGAACAGAACAAGGCTACGTAACTCTCTGGAGCGATTCTTTTGGAAGACATAATAACGACATAGTTTGTTAGCTAGAGTTAACAATCTAGAGTTGTTAAGGTGACCAGGCTTGAGTTTCTCTAGGCTTCCGTCAACGTATCCTTCTCTAATGGCCCCAATTATTCTGAACATGTATTGTTGATCATTACTTAAATCTTCTATGAGCTCATCTGTGAGAACTGGGATGCTATCGGCCCCATCCGTAATTGGGGAGAACTTTACCACAGGCATCTCATGGCAAGTCTTAAGAGCATTACCAATAGATCCACTGAATGACTCTGGCCCAGTTGTTTCCCGTCGTATCGCTCAAACAGATGCCTCATGGGAAGTTCATTTGTATGTAACATACAAATACTCCATTGCAATGGTCGATTCAGCTTCTGCTCTATGAAATGGATTATGCCACCTTTAGACCCAGTGTTGACATTCGTACTGTCGCACCCTATCACTTGGAGATTCTGGTCTAGTGTCACTTCATTCAAGTAAGCGAACAACGATTCAGATACATCACTTGCTTTTCCAGATTTAGGGATCAAATGGTTAAGGTATTCTCCACCAGGGTCACTCAATAGTACATAATGTTCTTCAACAATTATATCCTGGTACCATTTACCATCTTTATTTGTCTTTACCAACGTCTTGTCTTTTCTCCCATCAAAATATAAAGCTTTAACATTACCCTAACTTTGTGCAGCTTCAACTTGTAATGTTTTTCTCAATTTTTCTCTCTCTCTTCCCACCTTACTTCGATCAATAAAAAAGTCACTCTCTTTTTCGGTAATGATACCCAAATCCACCAAAGTAGCTGAAGCAATGGCCAATGCAGCCCTATCTGATCACCAAATCTGTCGGCTTCCATGGCGAGATTGGGTAAAGGGGCTCTCATTTGAAAGTTGGAGCATTCATATTTAAACTCAGTTGTTGAACTTTCTTCGGTACTAGAGGGATCATTATTAGTATCAGGTGAAAACACATCATCAATGACTACCTTTTCGAATTCTTTATGCATGATTATTTTTCTTCGCTTGCTTCCTTGTTGCTCCTTCAACTTTCTTGCATTTCTTTTTGCTATAGACCTTCAAAGGGTAACGTCCACATCTCCAATCACCATATTTCGCATAATCCTCTGATCCTCAAGGAATTCCAGTTCTTCTTTGGGTATTCTTGATTCTTTTGGACAAACACAAATAATATGTTTTTCTTTACATCCGCTTTTTCGGCAGCCAAAATCTTACAGACACAAATGTCAAAGAGTTCTACCAATGATTTTTTGAACAATTCAATAAGCTTCGCACTGCTTTTGGATCGATTGAGTTGCGTAACCTTGTCGGTAAAGCGTTTCAGCTTGGTAATTATGGATTTTTTACTCATTGAGGGTATTGATGAACGTTTCCACACTCCTAGCCCCATCCCTTATCAGCCATACGCAAGATGTCATTGACCTCGAGTGAGACTGATATTTAGATAAGCGTCTGTGTGTTCTTAAGTAGTTGGTGATTAGTAAGTATCGCTTGTGTTGTGTGAATATATTTACTCGTTATCATAGTTATAACCAAATAACGCACAATATAACGCAATATCTTCTCTCAAAAACCGAGAGATATTATACTAGGGGTCTTTCAAAATATGACTCCGCTATTTTGTTTTTGGCAAAAATACGGCGGGTGGAGGGTCCTAAAAAGAAAATATTATCTTTTTAGAACTTCTAGAGGGTCAGTACACCAAAGCATGATTGAGGCAAGACGGTTTAATATTTTCACTCCACCCAAGTGAATATATAAACGATACAGTGTGTGTGTATATGTGTGTGTATCTAAGTTAAATGGCTATTTCGATTAGCGGTGGTTCGGAAGCCCACCAGGAAGCCCACATTTTACTTTAAGAATTTGTTGAGAGAGGAGGTGCCACCCCAGTTAGCCTGTATATATATATACACACACGTGACACGACAATTGGGCGCAGGACAATTGAGTGCCAAGACAATTAAGCGCAAGACAATTGAGCGCAAGACAATAGAGCGCCAAGACAATTAAGCGTAAAAACAACAGAGGCAAAACAATTGAGCGAGAGCAAGCAAATAAACACTGGATAAAAGAAACAAAATAAGCTTGAACGAATATTTATTAAGGATGTTAAAAAAAATGATATTTATTAAGGATGTTAAAAATAATGTAGTTAGGTTAGGTTAGGTTAGGTTATTTTTTTGCGCTCTACTGTCTTGCGCTCAATTGTCTTGCGCTTAATTGTCTTGGCGCTCAATTGTCGGCGCTCATTTGTCGGCGCTCATTTGTCCTGCGCTCAATTGCCGTGGGGCCATATATATCATATAAGTCATTAAACTAAGGCGACTGGCTGCTTATCCTCTAAAGAAACTGTCTGACAGCTGATTACGCTGTACGATTCGCTGTGTCATGCCTTCTAAGCTAACTGGCTGTAATTCTAAAGCCGCCCTGGATGGCTAGTCAAGACTCCATTATGCGCCGAGACATGCCAGCGAGAACATCTTCTCTCTCTCTCTCTCTGTCTCTGCCTCTGTCTCTCTCTCTCTCTCTCTCTCTCTCTCTCTCTCTCTCCTCCCTCCTCCTCCTTCTCCTCCTCTCTTTCCTTCTTGTGTTTTATTACCCTTGTTAGGATAGGTTACCCACTCTCTCTTCGAAGGGTCTAGTCCCAGCCCTCTTCAACCCCTCACTCTCCTCCCTTGTTAGGTTAGGTTACCCTCTCCCCCTTGTTGCATGCAATGTTGTAGTTATTGATCATGTTGCATGCAATTGATTTGCACTCGGTATTTTTGCTGGTATACTTCTAGGCTAGCCGATCAGTAAGAAAAGAGGACTGTATGCTCTAGGGTATAACGCCGCAAAGTTTGGTACACAATTTCTATTATAAGGAGCTGCTTGAACATAAGTCATCAGCAATATTCACGGGTGACCCCTTGCAAAGGAGTAGTGAGCTCATACAAATACAGTTAAGGAATAATATACAATTCAAAGACACGTTGCTGCCCACGGCCAGAAATGGATGCAGAGGTTTCAAAATGTTATTTCCCATATGTTTTTCTCATTCGCGACACTTTAAACTACATTAGACAACTACTCCTTAAACATTACTTTAACTACAAGAGTATGAGTGTGAGTGAACGAGCAGATTTTGATCGTTACAATAATTTCAGTGAAAATTATCAGTCTAATATAGCGGCGGAATGTGAACGTTATTGTGTGAACGATGTAGCTTAGATAGAGTATGCTTTCAAACTATGTGCAGTTGCGCTCATTATTCGTCGGACACTCTTGAGAACAGATAGGGACACCTGGCATATATCTGTTGTGTGTACTACAAACGGTTGTGACATTTTATGAATGAATGTGGCGTTCAGTGAGTGAGCGCTGACTGGTTGGTGGACTCATTGCCAAATGTCTTTAGAACATAATTATTTCCATTCATCACTCTGGTTTACATATTACTTAGGAAACTTAAATGAATAATTAAATATAAATTCAAGAAGGGGTGTATATTAATAAGGGGAATATCAATGAAGTGAAAAAAAGTGGTCTTGTAAAAATTTTAAAAAATCCTTCGGACGTGATGACAGTGTTCATGGTATTGGCAAGCCTGTCATCCTGAACGAAGTTTCATTATATAAAAACAGAGCTGTTGGTAGGCATTATTGTGCCCTGAGCAAATTCCACGACCTGCACCTGTATTTATTTACTGATTCATTTATTTATTTATTTATTCACATTCAATATTGAACATAGATTCAGATATTATTTTGTGTTGTAACAAAGACAGGGAAAAAACCTAATATATATAAATACATATATAGGCTGTTTATGAATGAAAAAACAATGTTTTGATGCATATTAAATGTTGATAACATCATAACATTATCAGATTGAGGGGTATCTGTACGTTTCACACGTCACTGCTTAGAATATTTTCCAGTTGGCAAATGGACGACAGCTGAATGGATACTACTGGTATGGCATTATATCCAGAGCAAATGCCATCACTGAATCACTGTAATAGTTTTATTTTCTGTAATTCTCTCCTTTGAGGTGAGAGACTGCCAAGAGTCACAGCTGCAGTCGTTCAACGTTTAAGTTGTAACATGGCACTTATTAATACAAAACAATTATATGCATTTATGATGCTGCCGCAATACAAAACATTCTTCGTTTCTAAGTAATATTTCTATCAGTGACTGTTCATTACTATATCAGTGTTGCTCATCTTGAAATAGTATTTGCTCTGGATATAGCAATGCCATACCAGTAGTATCCATTCAGCTGTCGTCCATTTGCCAATTTGAAAATATATATCCTAAGCAGTGACGTATGAAACCTACAGATACACATCAATCTGGTAATGTTATAATGTTATTAAAATTTAATATGTATCAAAACATTGTTTTTTTTCATTCATAAACCGCCTATATATGTATTTATATGTATCAGGTTTTGCTCTGTCTTTGTTATAACACAAAATAACATCTGAATCTTTGTTCAATATTAAATGTATCTTTATACAGGGTGTCCCAGAATTAACTATCTATTTCAATGAAATCGGACAAATTTTTTAAAAACACACTTTTATTTATGTTTATCATGTTTAATGTGTTAAAAATGTATAAATTTCTAAATTTTTTTCATAATTTTATTTTCATAATTTTTTCATTATCTGGTCCAATGAAAGACCGTCTGAAGTCATAGAATGGCAAAGAGACTCTTCAAAAGTTAACGTGTTGCTTGGAATGACCAAATCCAAAATTTATGGCCCATTCTTCTTTGCGGAAGCAACTGTAACAGGTGCCGTCTACCTTGATATGCTTCAGCAGTTTCTCGAACCACAGCTTCTTGATGATGGCATTCTTGATAATGTTGTGTTTCAACAAGATGGAGCACCATAAATTTTGGATTTGGTCATTCCAAGCCATACGTTAACTTTTGGAGAGTCTCTTTGCCATTCTATGACTTCAGATGGTCTTTCATTGGACCAGATAATGAAAAAATTATGAAAATAAAATTATGAAAAAAATTTAGAAATTTATACATTTTTAACACATATTAAACATGATAAACATAAATAAAAGTGTGTGTTTAAAAAATTTGTCCGATTTCATTGAAATAGATAGTTAATTCTGGGACACCCTGTATACCGCTATATCTTTATATACGCTCTAACTGTCTACACGATTTATAGGATTTCATTATACACAGGTGTGAAATCTGAACAGTTTCCAATTGAAAAAAAACAGGTGAAAAGAGAATAGCACTCGCATAGAGCGTGTTGTGCATACATTGACATTTGATGATAATATTGTAATATCGGACCGTTTACATGAGCATGCTTTTGAGCCTATATATTCAGAGATTAAGAATTATGAAAATGTTACATCCAAGTGTAAAGTAGAAAAAATAATCGTAAATGATCTTAAAGCTCTGTATATCGAGTAAAAAAAGTCTCATGCATTAAACGGGGAATTATTTCTAAAGGTAATTGCTTGTATTATACAAAGCAATAAGGATGTAACTATTTCCACCTTTATTTGTGTGTTTACTATATCAATAAGGAAAATAGTCTCTTGTCATGTAAATAAGTATTGCATGTATATGTGATGTATTAATATTACAGAAAAGAAGTGTATGTATTAACTATTACAGTAATTATTTGTAAGTTTACTATACTAATAAAAATGAAAAATAATCTCTTGGCACGATAATAAATATTGTTTGCAGATGGGTTTCTATTTACTCCTCAATCGTTTTTAAATTATGTCTATGTATTCGTTTTAATAAGATTGTTGGCCAAGAAGGTTGTTTTGTGATCGCAGTCGCTCCAAGATAACTCGATCAATCATAAGGAAAACTGAATAAAAATTTTAAAAATATGTATCTATATTCATGAATAAAGGGTTTTACCTACCACACTGATGTAAGGATTAAGGTTCTGAAGGTGTAGTATGAAGTCACACATTTTTTTATGCAGTTAAGATGGGCCAAGAGCAAATAACCACAAAAGCGCCCCCCCCCCCAAATAGAAGAAAAAGAGTCAAAATCAAGGATCAAGGTTTTCGAGATGCCTAGACACTTCGTTTGAAAGATACTGAGGTCATAGACAGGAGGAAAGAAGGATTGAGGAAGATTGTTTGAGAGTTAACCGGTTGAGTAGATGAAAGGTTGAAAATACCAATTAACTCTTGCGTTAGCTACTTGGACAGAAAAGGAATGAGAAAGTGTAGAGAGTCTGGTGCTGAGTGTTCTCCTTAAAGGAGGAGGCATGCAGTTAGAGAGTTCAGAAGAGTAATGTCTATTTAATAGCGATAGTAAAGAGTAAGTGAGGCAACATTGCGGCGAAGAGAGAGAGATTGAAGAAAATCAGTAAGATGCGGGGAATTGATGAGACAAAAGCCTTTGATTCCACCCGGTCAAGTAGGTTCAGCCACCCTACGCATGAGAAGCATACTCCATACAGGTGCGAACAAGACCCGTGTACAGAGACACCAACTGAATGGGGGTGAAGAAACCGCGGAGGCGGCACAGCACACGTAACCTCTTAGAAGCTGTTTTAGAAAGAGAGTATATGTGATCTTTCCAGGAAAGCTCATGAGAAGAGGAAACACCAAGAATATTAAGAGAGGATTGAGTTGTGTGTTGTTGAAGGTAATGTGATAGTCATATGGAAGCTTGTGACGAGTAGACAGTTGGAGGAACTAAGTTTGTGAGGCATTGAAAGCCACAAAGTTTTCTCTGCCCCAATCAGATATAGCAGAAAGATCAGAGGTAAGGTGTCCCATAGCCGTTCTACGCGAATCATGAAGTGATTGTTGTGAAGGACGCTTTGTGGAGCGGGTAGAGAAGTGAAAGGTGATTCATTGGCATACGAGTGAATAGGACAGGAAGTGCGAATTAAGAGATTATTAATAAATATAAAAAAAAGAGTGAGTGACAGGACAGAACCTTGATGAACACCACTGTTAATAGCTATAGGAGAAAAACAGTGTCCATCTACAACCGAAGCTATACAAGAAACTTAAACAAAACTAAAACGCACACACAAAACACCCACCATCCCTGACTTCACGGCGATCCGTCAAGATCGTACTGAGAGTCACGGGGGTGGACTCATCACTTACATACTTACATACGTAAGAGCATTAGCTACACTGATGCCACCCAAAACATTACAAACACAATCCAAGCAGATAACACGATAGAAATACAGGCAATTAACATTAAAACACGCGCAAAACACAACACCACACTAATCAACATTTACATTTACAAAGACAAACTGTGAGAAAGAAAAATCGAATTATTGTGCAAATAGGAGACTCATTCCTCTCCATCTTATTTTCAGTTTTGGGTTCTTTATTGTCTTTTTAATAAAATGAAGAAGTAGTCGTGGTTCCGCACGAAGTGTATGCTTCACTACAAAATACAAAGAATCAGGACTCTGTTCTAGAACCCAGTAAAAACAGGCTTAAAAAATGGAAAACGAATTGGTGAAACTGCTAAACGGCGAAAGGCCTCCTGACGAGAAGAGAATTTTACGCCAAGAGACTCTTCAGAAATTTCTTCAGGAGTACGAAAATTATAAAAAGCTTGTGGAGTTCCCCGTAGTTATCAGACATAGGGGTGATGCGGATCATGTTGAGACTATAGACGAACAAACAAAGAACAACGGGGTGAGTCCGCAACACCTCGAACATGTATTAAAAAATAGTCTCCCACATACATTGAGGAATTAAGGACTAAGTCTTTATAATCTATTGAGTGAGGACTCCATTGTACATTGGTCCGATACTGGTGAGGTTGTTGTTGGAGGGTCAAAGGTACACGGTTCGAATATTATTGATATCGTACATGATTTGGTAAGAAAGTGGGATAGACCCTCTCCGACAGGATGGATTCATATTAAATCGAGGTTACTGCAAATAAACATTCCAAAAACGTTGATAGACAACCAGAACTGATTAAAAGACTTTGAGCAAGAAACGCTTGTGCCAGAGCAAAGCACGCCTTCGCCTACGGTGGAAACATCTCTGAAGAAGAAGAAAAGAAGAGACCAACCAGCAACCCACAACCCTACCCGCGCGCTTCTAAAATACGCAAATAGATAGCATATTAAGAAAACACTCCTACGATATTTCTAATCCAGCTTCTTGCGACGGTGTTCAAAGACTGCACAGAGGGGCCTATACTGAGGGCTTAAAGAAAAAAGATGTCGAGAAATTTTTGCGTGAGCAGGACACTTATACACTTCATAAGCCAGTATGAAGAGGGTTTAAAGCTGCCAAGACAATAGCCGCATCGATTGATTCTATTTGATAAGCTGATTTGAATTACATGCAAAGGTACTCAGCTTACAATGATGAGTACCGTTACATTCTATTCATAGTTTATACGTTCTCTAGATCAGTGGTCTCCAAACTTTTTTGATCACGCACACTTTAACCAGCAAAAATAAATAACACGCACCCCTAATGAACACGAAGATTATATATATATATATATATATATATATATATATATATATATATATATATATATATATATATATATATATATATATAATTGAGGGGTTCCGCGTCTTAAGGTACCTAAGCGCCAAAATTAAAATTCGCCAGAAATCGCCTCCAAAGTTCGGCAATATTCTGGCAATAGTATCTCTGTTATTAATTGAGCTAGAACGTTCATTTTTGGCTAAATTAGAGTTCTAAGTATGCTAATGAAGATGTTGATGAGTTTTTGGAATAGATTTTCATATTTTCTATATATTTAAAAAAAAATTTATTTTCTTATTATACCGAACTTTGGGTGCGATTTCTGGCACAGAATGATTCCATATTAATGTAAATCACATGTATGGCAGGTAAATAAACATTATTGAGTAAAGAGTCAATGCCTTATTGCCTATTATTAGTACAAAAATGAAAGAAATTAATAAAAAAGAAGAAATAGCACTATCACTACTCTGTCATTCCATACCTTCTCTCATTATTGTCTGTCATCCTATTGTCTGTTTGTCTCTCTCCCTATGTCTGATAACACTGGGGAACAAATTTCAACATTTTGTCTATTGAATTAGATTTGACAGTTAGTTCTAGGTAATTTGGGTGCGCTGAGCACGAATTTTTACTCGGTTTTGCTCTATCAGGTCCTGATTTTGCTCAACACCCCTCCTCTTTCGTCGTATTCATAAAAAGGTTTTTTTCTCAATACTCGCTGTCTTTTTGCAGTTACACATTATGCAACTAGGTTTTTATCTAGGTATTTGTACCTATTGTTATGGTATTGTTGTATTATGTATATTTTTATATGTAACACCCTAAAAATATTTTTAATTTTGTCATTTTTAACCCATTTTAATATTAGTAAATTAAGCTAAAAATATCATAGAATTCTAAAATTTTCTCGAGCGTTCCTGTTCTCTGTAGAGTATTCTAGAGGGACAACTAAAATATATAAAAGCGACTCGTTTCCAGAGTTAATCAGTCAATTCAATCAGTCAGTCAGTCAGTCGAGTTAGTTAATTAATTAACCCTTTCAGCCCTGAATTTTTTGTAGGGTTAAGTTACGAATGCGTGTATTTGAAACGTTAGCAATTGGCATCTTCAGTCCTTAAAGGGTTAAGTTTGGGCATTAACATAATTTTGAATTGGCATATGATTTAGTGAGTAATTTTGTCATCGTGATTTAATATAGTTGATTTAATTAGACGTAATTTATATTGTACCTACTCATCCGTGTTTCTAGTTTAATTTCATAGATTGTAAGTACCTATTTCATAATAAGTACCTATTTAAACTAATTTTTGTGTTTATATTTCAGATTTTCTTAAATTTATATGAATTAAGGGCTTTAAATACCTTTACAAATTGGCAGAACAATCAAGCAATATGTCATCAAGCACTAGAAAGTTCAAATGCAAAAACAACCCTGATTCCTTCTGTTATATATGTGGAAATTTTACACTTCCACATCAACGAGCAAATATAACTGACTTCGTAAAAAGAGCTTACTTAGCTTATTTTGGCATAAAACTGGGGGACCAAGATAAATCGTGGGCTCCACATAAAGCCTGCACTATATGCATTGAAAGACTGCGACATTGGACGAAGGGTTCGGATTCAAAAATACCTTTTGGAGTTCCGATGGTAAGTTTATGATTTCATAAAACTACGTAATTTAATCACTAGTATACTGTAACTTACCTAAATGTAATTGTAACTTAGGTACATAAACAAAAATTTACAGAAAATGTTTATAAGAATCTAAAATATTGCATAAGGTTGAAACACATAGAAATGTTAAATGTTTGGGTGATAACTTTTGATAAAATTCATAAAAACAAGTCTCTCGTCGCTTTTGTTAACGCTTTACAATTTTTTTTCCATATCAGGTGTGGCGAGAGCCTACTAACCACGAGACCGATTGCTACCTTTGCTTTGTCAAGACTTCGGGCTTCACTAAGAAAAATAAACATTGTATCGAGTACCCAAATTTCGACACCGCGATACGACCTGTGCTACATTCAAATGAGATCCCCATTCCAAAATTTAAGGGTCTGCCAACTCAAGAATTAGTTGAAGATGTTCCTGAAAATATTGTTATGCACTTTGAGGAGTCAGACACCGATTTTGACCCCAGCGTATTTGAAAGTCAAAACGATCCGCAAAAGTTTAACCAGGCCGAGTTGAATGATCTTGTAAGGGATCTAAATTTGCCAAAAAAGGCTGCGGAAATTTTAGCTTCAAGACTTAAAGAGAAAAACTTGCTTACTTCAAACACATACATTTCATTTTACAGAAAAAGAGAAGAAGAACTTGTTAAATATTTTAGAACAGAGGATAGTTTAGTATATTGCTGCGACATAGTTGGTTTGTTAAAGAAGATGGGGGTTGAGTCTTACTATGCAAATGATTGGCGCTTGTTTTTAGACAGTTCGAAAAGAAGTCTTAAGTGTGTGTTGTTGCATAATGGCAATCTATACGGCTCGATACCGATTGGGCACTCAACAAAATTAAAAGAAAAGTATGAACATATAGAAAAGGTTTTAAATCTTATCAAATATAGGGAGCACGAGTGGATCATATGTGTTGACTTAAAAATGGTTAATTTTCTGCTAGGACAACAAGGAGGGTATACTAAATATCCCTGCTTCCTTTGCTTATGGGACAGCAGAGCCAAGGAAGAACATTATTTCAAACAAATCTGGCCAGCACGAACATCACTTACTGTCGGAGAAAAAAACGTAATTAATCCACCTTTAGTGAGCAGAGATAAAATCATATTTCCTCCTCTGCATATAAAACTAGGCCTCATTAAACAATAGGTAAAAGCTTTAGATACGAACGGCGAGTGTTTCAAATACATAACTTCAAAATTTCCAAGTTTAAGTTATGAAAAAATCAAGGCGGGAATTTTCGACGGTCCACAAATAAGAACAATGATTAAAGACAGCAATTTTCCTAATGTCATGAATGAACGCGAAAAAAATGGCTGGTTCTCATTCGTGGACTTGATAGAAAACTTTTTAGGCAATTATAGGGCAGATTACGAAGAAATCGTAAAAAAACTTTTAAGGGACTACAAAGAGTTAGGTTGCAATATGAGCATAAAATGCATTTTTTGAATAGCCATCTTGACCAATTTCCAAGTAATTTAGGTGATGTAAGTGACGAACAAGGGGAGAGATTCCACCAAGATATCAAAATTATGGAGGAACGGTACCAAGGCCGCTGGGATTCCCACATGATGGCTGATTACTGCTGGTGCTTGAAAAGAGACCTGCCATCAACAAGCAAATACGCTAGAAAGTCTTACAAAAGAAAATTTTTGCCACAGTGAAAGCTTCATATCTGTTTGTTTTTTTATTTTAAGTCATTTCTATCGTTATAATGTAATTTTACTGTAGTTTGAACTGCTTGTATTCATGAAACTTGAAAAAAACATTTAACACATGACTTAATTTTTTAGTCCTAATTTGAAAAATCTGGAAAATGGCACATAGGCTGTCGACAAGAATCAGGACCTGATAGAGCCAAACTGAGTTGAAATTCGTATTCAGCGCACCCAAATTACCTAGAATCAAGTGTCAGATATCATTCAATAAAATACGTGTTGCCCAGTGTAATAGTTAGAAGCCGGGTGAATAGAATAATCCACGCAATATTCAGCAATATGAGCACGAACACAGGACGCCTGCTAACAGCAACGCGAGTCTTAAGGTACTGGCGGGATGTTTGTGTCGTGTCCCTCTCGGCGCGTGGAGCGGGTGGCCAATCAGAAAGCAGAGCGGCGTGGCTGCCATGTTTTCATTGGTTCGCGCTTCTCCTGCTGTTCCCGCCACCCAGAGACCGAGCGTCCCACCCCCACCAGTTGAACGGGATATTGGGGCCTTAAGACGCGCATCCCATCTGGGCGGCAGAGCCCAGCTGGCGATAGAGGTGAAAAAAGTAGTTAACTTCATAAGGTTTTCAACCATACTTCTAATGTCGTAAGGTCATTATAATCCAAACCACGCGATAGAGGAAGGGTGAAAATAGTGATATCCATCAAAAACACGTTTTCGCCTGTGGTGGCGCTTAGGTACCTTAAGACGCGCGACCCCTCAATTATATCCTTTCATTATTTACTAGTAAGTTAAGAGTATACAACAGAAATACGATAGGGTGAAGATATACTTACCAATATAGTTTAATGAGAACAATGTTGCTGACTGTGCTTCATAATTTCTGAAAATCTTGGTTTGACACTTTGTGATACAACGATTCGAAGGTCCGGTTCCAAGTTCAGTTTATTTCGATTCTTGGTTTTAATACCTATCATAATAGAAAAAGACACCTCACACAGATATGTAGATCAATGGAAGGAGCGCATCGTTCGCTGCGCTTACTAAATCTGGGTACTCATTTTTTAATCCAATCCACCAATTGTGCACAGTTTTCTGTTGAAATTCAGCTCGTAAACTTGTATCTTCCCTGATGTCAATCAACTGTTATTTTACAAAATAATGCGGCGATCTCGAATTGTTGTGATATTTAGTTTGCTAAATTTTAATCGCAATTAAGCGATATCGCGGATACTATCTCGCAAATTCCTAGGAATGACTGTGTATTAGCGAGTATTTTCTTTCTCGGTCATCTTCTTGAAATTCAAAAACTTTCTACGAAAAAACAATGATAAATCAGAATCATCAAATTTTCTTCGCGCACCCCTTAGATCGGCAGGCGCACCCTACTTTGGAGACCACTGCTCTAGATATATATGGCTAATACCTCTTAAAAATGAATCGCCTGAAACAGTGGCTCAAGCTACAAAAGCAATGATGTTAAACGAAAACAGGATCCCAGGTTATTTCTGTTCAGATTCAGGGAAAGAATTTATTGGCCGAGCTTTTCAGAACATGTTGGCAGAGTTTAATATCAGTTATTACACATCCAATTCTGTGAATAAGACATCTTTAGCCAAAAGAGTCTAACGTCCCACAAAGGAACGCAGGCATCGTTATTTCACGTATAGAAACACGTTCAGATACATAGACATTCTGGAACAGTTGTCTTCATCCTACAACCGTTCACACCACCGTATGATTGGCACATCCCTTAATGAAATTTTAAAAAGAGGTACGCATACAGAGCTTTAGGTGAGAAAAGATAGGCGCAGAGCATCACCACACCCTGTGCCTTTCAAAATCAAGGATTATGTAAGACTGTCACGTTCTGGAAAAAAAATCGAGAAAGGATTTGAGCAAGGATAGACTCAGGAGATTTTTAGTTAGATCTGTGAAGCCTAAAGGCAAAGTGATGATGTATTATGTAGGAGAGTTGAATGGCGAAGAAATTGAGGGTCGCCTTTATGGGGAGGATTTGCAGAAGGTAATATTTAATTTCGAAAAAAAGACGTTTAAAATTTAGAAAATTTTGGGAAGCAAAGGTACAGGGAAGAGAAAGTTGTATCTGGTGAAGTAGCTAGGGTACATAGAAAGCTTAAACATCTATATAAAAGCTGATGCAATAATGAGACTTAAATAGTATACAACATGTCGCCTAACCACTTCTACGCTACACTGCCGTCCTCAGCCTCTTTGGGCGCACATCTTAACAGCACCCTGTCCAAATTTATAATAGAACTGCATAGGCCCATAGATTTGGAGCGTGAATCATACGAGGTTGAATTATGCAAATTTCAACTGACCATCAAACTTTTAAGTACTGATAAGAAAGAACCCGTTTTTATGATTCTTAGACGGCGTGATAGGCGAGCGGCCAGACGCCGATTTAATCAATTTTAATTTCCCCTTTGGACAGAAAGTTGTAATATGTTTTTTATTAGTCCTTAGTGTTCAGTGAACACATTTTTAAGTGTTGTCCTAAGTTTTGATGTGCGGTTGCCATGGAAACGCCAAAATAAACAAACACCTAGAAAATACCTGAAACTTTATCCAGATGATAATTTGTTTTAGTTTCGAACTGAAATACTGTTAACTAATCAACCTATACTGTTTATTATAAGTGTTTACTATCTAGATACACAATTGAATTATCACATTATAGTAAAACGTAATACAATCATATATTGTTATAGGTTAGGCCCAGTTTTAAATTTACTTCCTCCTTTTATTATCACAATATTAGAATAAGACAAATGTGTGCTGTGCCAAATATTGTGCAAATGTGTGGTATTGTTGAAAAACAGTTTAATTACTGTTATTTTTATTTCAGACGATCATCTATATCAAGCATGGGAGAACCTGACTTAAGTCCATTAAAATTTGTACAGGCAAAGAAACAGAGGCTGTCAACAAATTGGGAGAAATGCGTTATATATCAGCAGAGTCGCAAAGAAAAACTGGTTGTACCCACAAAAGTGGGTATTGAAAAATTATTGTCTACATCACTGTTACGGCAGGATGACCTTTTACAAAGACTTGAATCTGAGTTTGATAATCTTACAAAATTACATAGTATTATCTGTTACATATCATCGTAGCTGTTATCAATCATTTACAGGTAAGAAAAACATTTCTCACGTTAGTACAAAATGTAGCACGTATGATTCTGCATCACCTGGTACTGAAGAACAAAATGTTTGCACACCAGCTCAAACATCCAAGCTTACAGATTTTTCAATGTGTTTAATAAAGCAACGTGCGAAAGAGGGACAGCATACATAAGGTACAAACAACTACGTGTCAGAGTAATCTCTAGCAAGCAGCACAAGCTCGGAAGGACATTTCTATGCTTGCGAAAATTGAAGGAGAAGACCTCATTGCAGCTGATGCTATTTACCACAAATCCTGCATGGCAAGCTATACAAGCATGCATAATATCAGTGCTTCAAGGAAAATGGAAGAAGGAGAGAACATATACGAGAATGCATTTATGGCACTAGTAGGAGAAATAGATGTTAATCTACAGCAAGGAAAAGTTTATAAGTTGAAAACCCTGCTAGACAAATTCCAACAGCTGTTACCTGATCACATTGATACACAAGTATACCGTGCAGAAAAACTTCAGCGCCGTCTCATGAAGCATTATGGTGATAACATTGTTATTCATGTCCAGCGAGGACAGTCCAAGTCAAGCATTGTTGTCAATAGCAGTGTCAGCTTAGGAGATGCTCAACTGAAGGAAGATTTCAACTCTAATGAGATGACACTTAGTTCTGCTGAAGAACAATCACATGTTCCAGTGAACTCAGAAAGCTTACTTCATTCTGCCATTGGTATGCTTAGACAAGAAACAGCACAAATTGAAAAGCCAACTGAATACTACACAGCTGCTGAAATCGGCCGGAAAATCTGAAAAATTTGTTCCAGCACTTTAACAGAAGGCGTTTCTCTTGTTGCTGAGCAAAGTGGCATTTGAATCGTGTGATTCAACTCACCAGCAAGCAGAAAAATTACAACGTAGAGCCTTAGCTCTTGCAGAAAGTGTTATTCATAGCAGTGACAGAAATATTATAACCCCCCTTCATCTAAGACTTGCAGCGCAACTCCATCATGACATGGAAAACAAGATATAATAGACACTCTCCATGTCCATGATTTCACCATAAGCTTTGATTATCTTCGACTTTTTTAACTGCCCTAGGAAAAGAGGAGCTTAAAAGAATGCAAAGTCGCATATACATACCACATGGCTTAGTCTCACGACAACATGGAGGAAAGCTGATTCAAGAAGGTGATGACAATATTGATATCAACTGTGCAACTAATGATGGAAAGGGAACATTTCATTCCTTGACCCGTGTTGTATTTCAGGAACAGGCTATTGATACAGTTGGGACTGGCCTGGTCGACAGAGTGAAGATTGGCCAAGAAATGTCATTGTCTCTCTACTGTAATGATGCCAAGGCATTGAAGAATGTACTGCATTATGAAAAACCCAGGAAACGACCAGAGCCACCTCGCCGTGATGATGCGAAGATCAAGGTGAAATCATTACATACTGCTGGATCAGACATGCAGGTAGCGGATCTTGCTTGGATGTTTCTGAGAGCGATTCCGCGTGGTAACCTTTGTGTTCCTCCGCGTATTGACTACAGTACAACTAAAAAAGTTCCCTTCTGGACTGGATACAATGCATCGATGACAAGAATACAACTCACTCGCACAGTTGCCACTTATGCTCCAGTTATAGATGCAAAGCCTGCCGATCCATCAACTGTCTACACAACAATGATCAGAAGTCAAGAAATGACAAAAGCAATGGGACAACTCAGTACAGTCCAAACTACGGACCAACAGCTCTATGCAGTGGCCCAACAGGTGAAATGGAACAAACCAGACGACTTCTCCAATCATGTAATTCGCCTTGGTGGATTCCATAGTGCAATTAGTGCATGCTGCTTCATTGCTGCCATTGGAAAACTAAGGGAAAGTGGTGGACTGAGGGATCTCCTAGTGGATAGTGGGACTTATGCCCCAAACACAGCTGACATGATGCTTGCTGGGAAGCAGTTTCACAGATCTGCCCGTGGTCTAACCCTTTCATTTGAGGCACTGATGCAGCTGTTCTTGACAGAATTTGTGAAGTGGTGTGATGCCGACCAACAAAGACATATCCCAGATGAGGTGTGGCAACAGATTGAGGATGCCTATGAAGCAGTGATCAAGAATCTGCAGATGTAGCAAGTGAACTGAAGGATCGATTTGCTCATGATGTTCTTCCACTACTAAGTGAATTCAAACAAGAACGTAGTGCAGACTCACCCACATTTAAATATTGGTCAATGTTGCTGGATGCAGTTCAAATACTACTGAACTACATACGCAGTGAACGTGAAGGTAACTGGTCATTACATCTGTCCTCACAACTTGCAATGACGCCATAACTCTTAGCTGCAAACCGTACTAATTATACACAATGGGTACCCAATTATCTCCTTGATCTACAGATCTACAGAAGCTAAGGCTAACAAAGACCCTAAGATCCACTCTAAGGTTAGCCCGAGAGAAAGGAAAGAGTAGGGAGTTAAGAGAAAAGAAGAGAATAAGGGGTTAAGTAAGGAGCAACACCTATCACTCGTGGGTTAACATTCATTCAGAAAGAGAAAAAAAAGACTCACCATCATCATCCGCCGGCCACTGCCGACAAGTCAGAAAAATAGTCGGAGAGAATAGGAGAGGGGTGAAAGATGAAAAGAAGTAAAATAAGAACGCTTACAAACCATGCAAACACAGTCTTAACCCACAGTCATACCATGCAAACTACAAACATGCAAAAAAAGAGAGTTACAGACATGCAAAGTAAGAAAAAAAAAAAAGTAGGTGAAGTTAAACAAAAAGTGGATTAGTTTACGCTACGAGCTACATCTACGTTTCTATTTTTTTAATTTTTTTTTTTATTGCTGGCATCACACGCTGGCATGTCACAAGCTGGCATTATCGTCAACAGACTCATCCTCGAGCCACCACCCCAGAGCTCCTGTACTAATTGTTTTTTTATTTTAAACAACGTTAATATTTTAAAATGTCTGTCAAGACGGTTCTTAAACATTAACGCTGGTAGAATGAACGACTGACGCGGGAAGATTATTCCATTTATCAATTACTTTAAACGTAAAGAAGTTTTTAGCGATATTAGTAATGAAACGTCTGCCACGCAACTTAAATCCGTTATTGCGAGTATTACTATTATCGAAAGTGAACAATTTGTCAAAATTTACGTTATCGATGTTATTAACGATTTTGAAAACTTCAATAAGCTCCCCCTTAATCTCCTAGTTTCGAGTGAATACAGGTCTAACTCTTTAATCCTATCTTCATAAGGCTTATTGCGCAATGACGGAATCAGTTTCGTGGCACGACGTTGAACCCTTTCTAACCTATCAATATCCTCACGCAAGTACGGGCACCAAAACTGAACATATTCTAAATGAGGCCTGACTAGGGACTTGTAAAGGGGCAATATAATATCCTTCGATTTAAATTCGAAATTACGCGCTATGAAGCCTAACATCCTATTAGCTTTTGCGCAAGACTCCAGGCACTGGTTCCTAACCTTTAAATCCTTAGATACGCGTACGCCTAAATCTACTTCCTCGTCAACGCTCGCTAACTCCCTATCATCCATCGTGTACGTGTAATTATTGTTGCGAGAACCTATATGCAAAACTTTACATTTGTCTACGTTAAATTGCATCTGCCACTTATCTGTCCACTCCATAATCCTATTTACATCGTCTTGGAGCCTATTTCTATCGTCCTCGTTAACAACCTTACCGCCTATTTTAGTATCGTCCGCGAATTTTGACACGTTACTAGTCAATCCTACATCTATGTCGTTAATGTAAATTACGAATAGCAATGGGCCTAACACTGAACCCTGTGGGACACCGCTACCTACATCTAACCACCCCGATTCACTACCATTAACTACGACCCTCTGTCTCCTAGCACGAAGCCATTCTTCTAACCAGTTAGCTACCTGACCGCGTATACCGTGCGCTTTGACCTTCGCAATTAGTCTCCTATGCGGAACTGTATCGAACGCCTTTTTAAAATCTAAATAAATAACGTCAGCTGCTCTATGCCTATCGTATTCGCGCACTATTTCGTTATAAAATTCTAACAAATTAGTTAAACAAGACCTATGGCGTCGAAACCCATGCTGACTACTATTAATCAAATCTCTACTTTCTAAGTGATCGATGATACGATCCCTAACTACGGATTCCAAAAGTTTACCGACAATTGACGTTAAGCTAATGGGCCTATAATTGCTAGCTACTGCGCGGTCGCCTTTTTTAAAAATAGGCGTGACGTTAGCTAATTTGAAGTCTTCAGGAATAATCCCCGTTTCGAGTGACTGATTAAAAATCTTCGTTAAGGGGCCTACGATAACTTCTTTCAAATCTTTCAAATGTCTGGGATAAAAAGCGTCAGGGCCTGGAGCCTTGCTAACTTTTAGCCTATCGATATAATGCGCAATCTCAGCCTCGTAAACAGTTATTTCATCCAAAATAGTCTCGCTACTAAATGGAACGATATCGTCCACGTCGGGGACATTATTTACGTCTTCTACGGTAAAAACTGTCGCAAAAAATTAATGAAAATACCCGCCATCGCCTGAGCGTCAGAAGCCAAAGCGCCATTAACATCCACAAGAGGGCCTATATTATCTTTTACCGGCTTACGATTATTTACGTATTCAAAAAACTTTTTTGGATTATGTTTACTATCCACAGCTATAAATATCTCTAAATTATGCTTGGCATTCCTAACTGATCTTTTAACCTGACGCCTAAGCTCTATATATCTATTAAAGTTAGCTGCCGTGCCATTGCGCTTACTAAGTGTATACGCTCTATTACGCTCGGTTATGAACTCTCCTATTTCCCTAGTCCACCACTTCGGCCTACCACGATTTCTAGCGCGCTTAGGCCTACGAGGAATAAACTCCCTTTCAATATTCCTAAAACTTTCTTTAAACGCCACCCAATGCAAATTTGTGTCATTACCCATAAATAAGTTATCCCAGTCCACTACTCTCATCCTATCCGCAAAACTATCAAAATTAGCCCTACGAAAATCAGGGACTTCTATTACGTTACTATCCTGTGTGTTTTCTATCAATAACTTAAACCTGAGAATTTGATGATCACTACATCCTAAACTCTCGCCTACTTCTAAACCTTCGACTATATTCTCGCCGTTCGTCATCACCAAATCTAAAATATTGTCACCGCGCGTTGGTTCGGTAACTATCTGTCGTAAAAAGTTATCGTCCATAAACTCAACCAATCTCAAACCCTCCTCATTACCAGTAAAATTCCCTTAATTAACATTGGGGCAGTTAAAGTCTCCGACAATTATACTATTCTGATTGTCAATAAAATTACCAAGAAGTGAGTAAACCTAGTATCTGTATCGATGGGTTGAACGGGAGGTCTATAAACAACAACAAAATTAAAACTAATACTACGCGCCCTAACTTCAACACATATCGCATTAATTGCTGCCGGAAAATCTAACTTAACCTCGATAACCCTAAGGGAATTACCAATGTACAGCAAAACGCCGCCTCCAAATCTATGTAACCTATCATTAGTAGAGAGTTTAAAACCCGGCATATCAAGTTCCCCCAACAAGTCCCGATTCATGGTATTTAACGCCTTAAATTCATTTAATTTATTTCTAATACTACCGCGTTACAATAAAAGACGTTTAAGTTATTTTGTACCACGGGCCCGCGTTTTAAACTATTTATCACGTCGGGCCCGCGTTCCCCGGACCCACAACGTTTAAAGAAGGCTTCGACCTATACAGCTTTCGCACGTTTTCGTCTATTAACCTACCTAGCCTAGCATTACCTATTTCATTAAAATGCACCCCATCTTTTATAAAAAGGCTAGGATCACTGAATTCGGACCACAGCTTTACGAAGGGTACATTTTCCTCAGCACAAATCTCTTCTAATTTGTTATTAAAAAATATTGTTTTTGACGTAATTCTAAGACCCAACCCGTGCCTAGGGGTAATACCTAGAACTAAAGACCTATCTGACCTCGCCTTCAGGGACCTAATTAACCCCCTATATCTCTCCAAAAGGTCAGGCACTCTCGTATCGGGCCTATACGAGTCGTTGCCTCCTACCATCGTCACCAACATTGAGTGACGGGAGGCAACGTCAATCCTATCCACTTCGTCTCCAACTCTGTCAACCCTGGCCCCTGGGAGACAGACCCTCCTCCTCTTGGTTGGATGCCGTTCAACGAACTCTTTGTCCATGTGGCGCACTAAAGAGTCCCAAATTAAAATAGTTTCCCCCTCATTCACGTCCCTTTCCAAATGGGCGAAAGGGTTCGAAACCTCGGTAGGGGGGGGGATTCCCATCACCTAACGTATGCGGCCTAGCTCCACCCTTAACCTCTCTAAATCCCTCGCTATCTACTACTTTCGGACTAACCTTAACCTCTTCCTCAACTCTATCTAACCTTCCCGACAAGCTACCTAAACTAGAAACTAGGTTACGCACCTCACCCTTCAAATTACTAACGTCTTCAACGTTAGTATTGGTTCGGCCTACGTCAACCGTAGCCCTACCCCTGCCCTCATCAAGCGTTGCAAGTCTTTCCGCTACCTCACCTACACTGTACACTGCGTTTTATGTCAACTAATTCCTCCATGAACTCGAAAAAAAAAAACTGATCTATCGGTAATCGCCATAGGACCGCCGTTATAATCCCTAAATTCCGAATATCACCGGTTTACCCTACACCTAACACACGACGCTTTCTGCGACGGCATCGCGGAGTTAAAAATTAGTTTAAACCGTCACAGGTATAAGTTAAATTAAGCCGGCACGCTATGAAAACTTCTAAATCGCTAAAAACCACTAATATTCAATTACTTAACTATAACAACGTGAATTTAAACGCAAGTATATAAAATTCAAAACTATCCAAAAGCAAAATTCTCAGCAATATACAAAAGTAGATGCAATATCAGAGAGCTCAGGAAATGCGTCCGTTCAGTACAGAGTCTGGCTGACGAACGAATGATATGATGGAACTTCCTGAAGATGTCTCTCAAGCATTCAATGATGGTGAGTTTGCAGTTCGTCTGAGACCAGGTCCTTTCAATGGTATTTGGAGTGACATGGGTACTGAATCAACTGTGATACGAGATGCCAAGAGTAATGGGGGTGTTGTTGGGCTCACCCGAAACGAACCAGCCCTTCTCCGCTGGATGCTCACTAGAACGTCACTAAGAGAATATGCCCAGAGTATGAAAGAACGTACTGGAATAGCTGCTGAAGAATGTTCTATACATGAGCAAGCAAAACCCTCTGCTTTCAAGCCATATGATGATGATGTAAAAAATATGATCAACTATCTTGAAAACAATCGACCAATCCATTTCAACCAGATGTCCACTCAGATGGGAAACTGTTGAACATTTCTAGTGGAGTCATTGCTGACCAAGATGTACAGAAGTCGCTATTATCTGCCATCGATGCTGGTGAGAAGGAAATGTACGAATTTATTGGGAGTACCTTGTCCACTGGAGGTAATCGTAGCTTCAAGAGTCCTCTGACTAGGTCCAAAAATAAGACCTTCACTGACATGACTAAAACTACACATGTATTGATCCAAGGCAAGAAAAAGCTGGTTAATATCAGTACTGAAATGGTGTTTCGTAGAGCACTTAAAATCTCACAGGCAGGGCCAGATATAACAATGATCCCTGTATTGAAGCAGCCAGTCATATCCTTTCCAACATGCTTGTTTCATGAAGATGGTTCAATGAGAAAAAACATATAAGGCTGAGTTGACACACATATTGGAGAACAAAGTAGAGGTTGGTCCTATTCCAACAGCCAGCTACTGATAGTGCAACCTGCGTCTACATCAGAGATGCTATGGCTGAACTACAATCAGTGACAAGGCAGCAGCAACACATCCATTTGGCGAGCTTGCCAACAGATACATGACTCGGCTGTTGACTTTACGCATAAAGCCAACACTATAAATATAATAGATGTGTTCGACCAGTATAACTATAAAGACTCAATCAAAGTTGAAGAAAGAAGCAGAAGGCTAGCAACTGCAGGTGGAGCCAAACAATATCAGGTGATGTCCAGAAGCCCACTTCCGCCATGGCAAAAGTTCATGGCTCTCTCATCGAATAAAGCAACATTGACTGACTTGTTGTGGCCTAGTCTACTTCCGCCATGTATGCTTTGGCAGGATGTGATAGCGTCTCATCATTGTGTGGCATAGGAAAAAAGAAAATGTGGAAAACCATGGAGTCATTGGAGAAGAAAGGTTCGATTCCACTCCTTGGTAGCTTGGGTACTGACAACACAGTTGAGGCCGAACATGCAGCCCGACAGTTTGTTGCTGCTCTATACGATCCAAAGGATGTATATAAAGAACATAATGACTTGAATCTTCTGAGAGTCCGCCGTGCTGACAAGAATGTACCATTACACAAACTACCTCCATCAGAACCTAACTTTCTTCAACATTTTAAGAGAGTATCATTTCAGACCCGCATTTGGATGTTGGCTCACGTTGCTAAACCAGATATGTCTTCACCAGATGGAAATGGGTGGCAAAGAGAGGGTGATGAATTAAAGTTGAAGTTATTTGATGGACCAACAACTGCAGAAGTATTAGATGAGCTTTTGTGCTGATGCCGTGGACGCAGACAATGTAGTAAGAACTGTAGTTGTGCAACGAATGATATGGCATGCACAGAGGAATGCGTCTGCAAGGCTACTGAGGACTGCATGAATGAACAAACCCAACACAAACCACCGCTGGATGAGCTAGATGAATAACTATGGAAAAACTATACACGCTTACAGCATGGTATCGTATGTGGTACCTTTATTTCATAATTAAATATAAATTATTAATTAATTGAATTAAATATCTACAAAATTGCCTTGGGATTGGCGACATAGCCTATTGGGAATGAAAATAATTGCCATACATACATAGAACCCATATGTAGGCATCGGGCCTGCATAACAACAAGAAAACCAAATTTATTATTTCGTGTTCAAAATTTTCCACTACTGACTCGTGAAAATTACTTCAAGAGAAGAGTCAACGAACTTTGCAAAATCAGCAAATAATAAAAGACGAAGATTATATTATAGCGGCTAGCTCGGAGCTTGCTTAGGTTACGGCGATGCTTTAAGCAAGGAAGATGTACTTTATCTTCCTATAAGTTCTGAGTGAATAACATTTGATATAAACCTAATAACGCAAAAGGATAGGCCTATTCCTTCAGGTATTTAAATGTAGTGACTGCCGATATTAATTACAACAAAGCAACTCGTTGTGGAACTCCATCGCACCGCGGCTCTACATCGAGAAACATCGTCGCGCCCTACATCGAAACAGAAGCGAGGCCCAACGAAATAATAAGGCAAAGCAATTTCTTCCTTTACCATTATGCAGCGCAAATACCGAAGGAAAATAAACATAAAGAGGTCCTTTGAAGACCTACACATACATAACTCTCTAACGAAAAAACGTAGGGTTTTGTCATTAACTCTCTATACAATAACTACATCATAATTTCCAATCGGCGAAGGTTGAAGCCACTTTCAACCATAAGCCCCTATAGTTTTTTCATATGGTGGCCCGTGTAACTGGGGAACCGATCCCTTTACCTTTACACTAACACAAACCTTACCTTTACACTAACCGTAAACAAAGCCTTCTTCATTTAACAGGCTTATCTCATTTCAGTTCCTATAAAAATAGGCAAATTTCAACCTTAGCCTATTTAGTAGGCCCAAAAATAAGCCTACTTTAGGCCCACAAAATAGGCCAATTTAGTAGGCCCCTCTTACTTTACCTTACATAATAGGCCTACCTCTCAAAGTAGGCCTTACTCTTTACACTCAAGGCCCATCCTAACTAAAAACAAAATTTTTAATTCAACCTGTGGTGTAGGTTATAAAATTTATTTCAGCAATTTAACTTACTCATAAGACTCATTAACATCAAAAAATTAAACTCAAAAGACTCTAACATTACAAAATTAAACTCAGAACTTTAACACTAACAACAGTTATGGAAGAATTGGACAAAAGGGTAAAAAACCCAGACCTTGGAGCTATGGCATCATCTCAAAACTACAAAAAATTAATGAGAAAAAAATCAGCACGTAAAGATGTCATCACCAAACTGTACAATGATTACAAACAGAAAGAACCTACAAGATATGATCTTGAAACAACATTAAATTCTATTACTCGTTTCAAACAAGAAATTCTCACACAAGAGGAGGAAATATGATAATTACAGAAATTGACGATACATTTCAATTAACAGATGACGAGTATTCTACTCTCCTATGACAATAATTACATTACAGAAGTTAATTCCTATATTTCTGAAATTCAAAACCAACTTGATGAGTACAAAAAAACAAGACACAAATGAAAGCTTCTTAGAAGCTATCCGAAATGCTTCACTTAGCTCTCCCAACGTGGCTGAGGGCAATGAACTAAAATCAAAATTGCCTACACTTGAAGTACCCACTTTTGAGGGTGACAGAGCCAAATTTTAATCTTTTATTAAAAAATTTCATAGCCTTATAGGTAATAAAAACTACATTACAGATGCTGATAAATTTAGTTATTTAGTGAACTATCTGAAAGGCCCTGCTTTAAGATTAGTAGAATTACTGTACTGCCAGCCATAGGTACTTCTTATTCTGTGGCAATAGAATTACTTAGCAGAAATTACATGAATAAGGATGAAATTATACATGATTTGGCTCTTAAAGTAATGAACATGCGAACCCCAAAAGACAACTATGGTGACCTCTTTCACTTTTGCTGTGAGTTTGAATGTCTCATGGGACAACTTAAAAACAATAATTTAAACATTACAGAAACAGCTTGGATCATTCAAGCTGTTGTTTTTGAAAAACTCCCTTCTAAAGTCAATAAGATATTTCATCAGAAAACAACTGACATATACCCTAGCCTTAATAAGCTAAGAAAAGATTTCCCAACTATACTTGCACTTTATAAATCAAGTTACACACTCCCAAAATTTAACACAGCACAAGAAAAAACCAACAATGCAGAAAACCAAAAACCTAACAAAAGATTTCAACATTTACCAGTTACATTCAAACACAACCGCAAAACTCAATTTGCTGAAAATAAAGTGACAGAAAAGACTCAAGGACCCCTACTCTACAAAACTTTAATGTGACTACTTTTGAGTATAACCCTATACCATGCAAATTTTGTTTTGGCAGTGAACATAGTTCTACAAATTGTCTCAAATACAGACTTCACACAAGGTCAAAACGTTGTGAACAACTAAACTTATGCAAAAAATACACTGGATCAGGTCACCATAAGTTAAACTGCAAATCAAATTTGAAATACAATTGTAAGATTTGCAATAGTTTTGACCATGTTACCCCTATGTGTAATACACACATAGACATGGAAAAAACTTACAAACATTATGAACAAACACCCAAATCAAACCAAAACAAACAGAAACAAACTCAAATTGCTACGAATGGGCATATCAGTTCATCTAGCATTAACCACAATTCAAAAATTCTTTTACCAACCACAACCTTGGAAATCCAAAACAAAAAGGGACAAATAGTGCAGTTAGGTGTCTCTTAGATACCTGCTCACAACAAACATTTGTAACCAAACAACTGATAGAAAATTTGGGACTTAGAAGCAGCAAGGAAATGAAGATCTCTCTATTTCATCATTTATTACTAAAAACCCAGTACAAGCCAGTTTTAAAACTGCAAATGTAACTTTAACTCTTGAGGGAACATTTGAAACCGTTAAGGTTGTTGTTGTGGACAAAGTAGAACAAGAAAAATTACAAATAGCTGGGTTAAAACAAACTTTGCTGCAACTTGAAAACAAATACACGCTAGCTGATAAAACCCTTAATGCAGATGTAGTTGATGATATGCATATGCTCATGGGGGCTGACTATCTTCATCTGGCCCATAGAGGCATCATTAAAATTGGAGATGGAATAGCCATACAAACTCCTACATAGGCTGACCATACGTACCGTTTTGAACGGGACAGTACCGTTTTTTTAATATTTCCTGGCCGTCCCGTCGTTTTAATAAAAATGTCAATTTTGTCCCGGTTTATGTACTTACTTTTTCATGAATACAGAATATTACATAACCCCCGTCCCTTTTTATCCCAATGTCCCGTTTTTGCCTCAAGGAAATATGGTCAGCCTACTCCTACAGGTATTGCACCTTTGGGTGACCTAACTAAATACAATCTTACTACTGACAGAAAACACAGAACACGAACAAAATTCACACAAAACAAAATCACCACATTCACAAATTTCTGACTATGTGACAAACTCGAACAACAAGAACACTGTCATAATCACACATCATTTGAATGAAAATTATTCCACATTGGATGAAGGGTTAAAGCAGTTGTGACTATTAGAATCAATTGGCATAAAGGACAGTACAATTACATATGAAGACCAATTGATGACAGAACAATTTAAGGATACATTACAACACAGAGACAATCAATACTATGTGGAGCTGCCTTGGAAAACACCTTGTCCAGAAATAATGGACAATTTGAAAGTAGCTAATGCACATCTGTATAAAAATTACAGAAAACTTAAAAATGACAATCTTTTAGAACAATACAACAACATATTCAAAGAACAAATAGAAAGGGGCTTCATTGAAGAAGTTACTGATGAACCCTTTAAAAAACGAGGTTGTCATTATTTAACACACAGAGGAGTTTACAGAGAAGACTCATCCACAACTAAACTAAGAGCAGTATACAACTGTAGTTTAAAGGATACAAATTCTGTTAGTTTAAATAATTGTCTCATGGAAGACCCAAATCTTGTCTCAGATCTTGTAAAAATTCTCCTTTGCTTCCGTTTAGACAATTATGCGGTGCAGAGTGACATAGAAAAAGCATTCCTTTGTATAAATTTGAAGCTCGAGTATGATAAAAATCATCTCAGGTTTTTGTAGTTTAATGATCCACATGACTTTAACAAAGGTTTCAAAACCTACAGATTTAAAGTAATTGTTTTTGGAGCAAATTGTTCTCCAAGTATTCTTGCTTTAACAATTAAAAACCACCTAAACTTATTTCAAGAGAACTTAACAGTTCAATTTTAAAACAAAATTTTTATGTGGATAACCTCATTGGTTCTACTGTAACTAAAGAGGAATTGCTTGACATTTACAAAATGTCACAACCCATAATGAAGCAAGGAAATTTTGAACTGAGAGTTGGTTTCTAATTCTTCTAAATTGAATGAACAAATAGCGAAAGACAACAATGGGAACATTGAACCAAACAATTACACAAAAACACTTGGAATGCTTTGGTTTTTAAAACAGAATTCCGAACACAATGACACTCTTTGCACAAAGAGTTATAACTTAAATCCAAATGCCAATACAAAAAGACAAGTGCTTTCAGAATCATCCAAAATTTTTGACCCCATTGGATTATATTTACCAGCAACCACAAGATCCAAAATCCTTTTGCAAGACTTTTTGACAAGAGGGCTCTCTTACAAACCGTTGAAAGCAAAAAAATTTGGTATGAAGGGCCTGAATGGCTAAAATGCTAGGATCTTTGGCCAGCCAAAGTGGTTAACCTCACACTCAACTCTACAGCAACTGAAAAGATCACTGAGGACAAACCTATTTTTGACTATAAACATTATTCAGACCTCAACAAACTCTTCAGAATTACAGTCTATTGCTGCAAGTTTGTCAATAGCTACCTTCTCAAACACTGTCCTCAGAAGGCCTTTTCTAACTTAACAGAAACTGCAACAAAACACTGGCTCAAACAGATACAAGCTTCAGAATTTGATAAGGAGTTGAAGTATCTTAGGTCCAGTAACACATTAAACAAAGGAATTCCTTCACTTGTCATGGATCTAAATCTGTACCTGGATACCGAGGGTCTGATAAGGTGTAAAGGAAGGCTTAACAAGTCAACTTTGACTTACAACTCTCAGCACTCGATTCTTCTTCCGAGGAGGAATCACTTCACAAATCTCATCATCAGGGATACCCACAACAAAATACACCACATGGGTAGGCTGACCATATTTCCTTGAGACAAAAACGGGACATTGGGATGGCAAAAAAGGGACGGGGTTATGTAATATTCTGTATTCATGAAAAAGTAAATCCATAAACCGGGACAAAATTGACATTTTTATTAAAACGACGGGACGGCCAGGAATTATAAAACAAACGGTACTGTCCCGTTCAAAACGGTACGTATGGTCAGCCTACACATGGGGGTCCCACAAACCGTGACGGAGATGAGAAAAACTTACTGGCTACCAAAGGGTAGAAATGAAACAAAGAAAATTTTAAATACATGCATTTCTTGTAAACGTATCCATTCACGACCCTTTAAGACCCCAAACCCTCCAGACCTACCTGTGAAACGAGTAACATTTACTCAGTCATTTGAAACCACGGTTATTGATTACACTGGAGCGGTGAATGTGAGTTTTGGAGATAAAATGGATTGAAAGGAATACAAAGTGTGCATTGTACTCTTCATCTGTGCTGCCACACGTGCCATATGTCTAGACATAGTAGAAGATCTGACAGCAGAAGCTTTTATTGCTGCTTTCAGACGATTTTGCGCACACAATTCTGTACCCAAAACTATATGGTCAGACAATGCCACATACTTCAAATCTGGTGAAAGAATTATTCATCAGATTTGTGACAGTGAAACAGTACAAACTCATTTAATCAAACACAGTATAACCTGTTAATACACCATGGTATGGTTCCATTTGGGAAAGAAACATATAGACTGTAAAGAACTGCCGTAAAAAGACTATTGGGACCAAACATCTACAACTTTTTGAACTCATGACTATTCTGTCAGAAATTGAAAACGTTATCAACAACAGACCATTAACTTATGTGGGAGATGGTATTAATGAGCCAGAACCTCTCACACCAAACCACCTAATTAAGGGAGAAACAGTAAACATTTTACCAGAATATGAACATAACAGTACAGAGGATCCAGATTGGGTAATAGGACACAAAGAACTCAACACAAAATACCAACATTTGACACAAATTAAAACTCAGTTTATAGCAAAATGGAGAGAAGAATACTTAACAAGTCTTAGAGAAAGCCATAAACAATTAACAAAACAAAATTGGAATGATTCAGTCAAAATTGGGGACATTGTGTTGATACATGATAAGACTCCAAGACAACATTGGTTTGGTCAATGGGAAAAGTCTTAGAACCCAAAACTGGTGAAGACGAAATTACCAGGGTTGTAAAACTGAAAACAGCAACTGGTGAAACCACCAGAGATATCACATTACTATATCCTTTGGAGTGTGGTGCTAAGTTAAAACCATTACCCCAAAGGATGGATCAGGATACTATTGGGGAAGGATCTCTCAATGTACCTGATGTAACTCAGACTAAACCAGAAAGGTCCTAAAGAAAGACTGCTTTGAAAGCCAGAAAACTTTTACAAGACAAAATTAAGACTGGTGACTTATAAACCTTACACAAATTATGCAAAGTTGAAATGATTGACATAACTTTAACTAAACTTGAGAAGCTAGCCTCTTGAACTTTTATATTTAAATAGGTCTTGAGTAATTTTTCTCTTTTTTAATTCCTACCTCATTTCTTTTAACCCATTTCACATGGTTGAAACACACAGTCAAAAAATTTAATCTATAACATAAAATTTTTCTCCGCCCCCCCCCCCAGAATATGGAAAAACTATACACGATTACAGCATGGTATCGTATGTGGTACCTTTATTTCATAATTAAATATAAATTATTAATTAATTGAATTAAATATCTACAAAATTGCCTTGGGATTGGCGACATAGCCTATTGGGAATGAAAATAATTGCTATACATACATAGAACCCATATGTAGGCATCGGGCCTGCATAACAACAAGGAAACCAAATTTATTATTTCGTGTTCAAAATTTTCCACTACTGACTCGTGGAAATTACTTCAAGAGAAGAGTCAACGAACTTTGCAAAATCAGCAAATAATAAAAGACGAAGATTATATTATAGCGGCTCGCTCGGAGCTTGCTTATGTTACAGCGATGCTTTAAACAAGGAAGATGTACTTTATCTTCCTATAAGTTCTGAGTGAATAACATGTGATATAAACCTAATAACGCAAAAGATAGGCCTATTCCCTCAGGTATTTAAATGTAGTGACTGCCTATATTAATTACATCAAAGCAACTCGTTGTGTAACTCCATCGTACCGCGGCCCTACATCGAAAAACATCGTCGCGCCCTACATCGAAACAGAAGCGAGGCCCAACGAAATAATAAGGTAAGGCAATTTCTTTCTTTACCATTAAGCAGCGCAAATACCGAAGGAAAATAAACATAAAGAGGTCCTTTGAAGACCTACACAATACACATACATAACTTTCTAACGAAAAAACGTAGGGCTTTTGTCGTTAACTCTCCACTGTAATCTGCTGTAAATTTCCAACGGATGAGGTTATCAGGCAATCAACCCATAGCCCTATATAGTTTTTACACAATAATCATATTATAACATTGTGCATTAATAATTTATTAGTGTGTTTCATATATGCTATTACAACGTGAGTTATTCCCCAGTATGGGGTAGACTGCTAATAACGCATTGAATCGATATTGCGGGAGTCACTGAATACAGTATGCACTGACTTACATGCAGTTTTGTTATTAAAAAACAAGTTGAGACTTTTAGTGGAAAGATTCCAATTTTAAGTAATGATTTCTGCTTTAAAGTTACTTAGTAGTTTGCTTCATAAAGATAAGAATTGCTAAAATTTAGTTGATTTAAATGATTTTAGCTGATTTAGTTGATTTTGTGTTATCTACATCGATATACGTATAGTAACTTAATTTTTGTTTTACAAAATTGACGTTTTTCAAATCTCAATATCGGTCGTTTCACACAGTTAACAATTCAAACTTTATTTTCAAGTGCAACATTATTATATATGTATTGTAATCATGGCAACATTTTCCTATTTTTCATAACTGAACGATAAACCTTTCTGCTAGCATGCGAATAGAGGTCTCCATTATTAACCCATTTAGGCACAGTACTTTGTATGGTGATTCAACATTTTAATATGGCATTCATTTTGTTCAATAGTGTATTAATGCTTGGAGTATCAAAATACCTGAATTATTGTACTCGAAATTAATTTTGTTTAACTCATATTAATCAGTTTTGTGAAACACCTGTATGCGTGATATTTTTCGGGTCTAACAATAACATTTTTGGGCAAAAAATAAAATATATCATGTAAAAGAATGTTTCTCTCGATAAATTTATATAGTGTACACTAGAGCTTTCAGAAAATGTATAACTTCATGGGAAATAAACCTTGTATTCACTGTTCATTGTGTCTTCAAACATTTCAGTTGTACGTAATGCGTGAATTGAAAACATGAATACACGAGTACCTGTACATCTTCTTCTTCCGCAGCTTATTATCCCATCTTTACATGGGGTCGCTGTTTTTGGCTCGTCTTCTCCACTCTCCTCTGTCGTATACCGCGTCCTCCTCCAAGTACCTGTACATAGCTGAAGTTAATGGCTGATTTTACTATCTTAGCGCACTCAGAATGGAGGACAACATGCCAAACTTATATGTCCAGATGGTGCAGATCATTTTAGGACATGTTGTACATTTCTGTACGAGGGGGGTATTAAACTCAAAAAGTATGGCCTGTTATCAGGATTGGCCGCTCGCCTTTGATGAATGTGAAAAATTAGGTGTACCTTTAGATGATACTATGCGTTCGGCTCTGAACGGGGTTGCACAGTACTATACTACAGAAATGACACTAGGTCATGGACATTATGACACAACCGAGGATATTGTGAGAGACTTAAACGGGAGTCTGAAAAACTCAAACCTTACGTCTCATTTAGTTTATTAAATCGTAAACAAAGATACACCAGCACATACTTTGTTGCTAAGATCGGAGGCTAGTAGAAATATTAGAGACAAAAAACTGTTCGAAATTATATCTGAGGGCAGATATGGCCTAGCCTTCCAAAGAGGCACTTTTCGCGAAATATCGTGTGCTTTGGCCAGTTTATTATACCAGCTAAAATTGGAGAATTTGAACAATAGAGGTTGTCCCCCTGCTATGTGTTATATTTACAACGACATGTGAACATCAATTTTTGGGGGGACAGTTAGGTACGGTTGTTACGTATCGCTCACATCCCCAGTAATTGTGGAAAGAGTGTGAGTATTACATATGATAAGCCTTATTATGTTAAAGTCGAATCTAACCTAATAAGCAGTATTTCAATATGTACGATGTGTGTTCAAAAAGTTCCAGAACTGGTTATGCTGCGCGTATTGAGACACAACAACACGTTGCTCTTTCTGCTCGGCAGTCAAGAATCGTGGCACAAACTTGACTGACACACAACGCATCCCCAAATTCTCTCTGAGCATCGTGTGGCATGATCCTATGAAAATGTTTATTTCGTCTGCGACTTCCCTAACTGTCAGTCTACGGTTCCCTCGAATCATTTCACTAACACAAGCATCAGTGTCATCAGTTCTTGAAGTGGAAAGTCGTCCCACACTTGTATCGTCCTTCGTCGACGTTCGGCCTTCCTTAAAGCGCTTGTGCCACTCAAAAGTGGTTGTCTGACTTAAGTCATCATTGCCAAATGCTGTGTTCAGCATGGCATAGGTTTCAGAAGCAGTTCAGAAGTCTTGCCCAGCTTAACGCTAAATTTTATGCATAAACGTTGTTCTTCAACAGTAGTCATTATTTCAATGCACAAAATGCGACAAAACACACAAAATTACTTCACAAAACAGTAAATCACCAAGCGGGAACCGTCTTTGGACATAGACTGAGTCACATTACAACATTCATCACATGATGCGCATGCGCGTCATGTGATGCGCGCGCAGCACAACCAATTCGGGAACCTTTTGAACACACCTCCTATAAGGACGATTGAAGGTGAAAGTTATCCATTCGGTTATGGGAGCTTAACAGTGAAGCTTCGCTTACGGCGCGCTACGACAGAATGACGCAAAGACCTTTTACTTCCTATCGAGGCGTCAGGAATCAGCGCGGAAGTGGTATTAGATCCATTGTTTTATGTATACTGCGTACGGCTGTCCCTTTACTGGAGAGTGGTGCCAAATATCTTGAGCGAAGGCCTTACAATCAGGGCTTGATATGGTTGAAGATATAATGGTAGGCACTAAGCCTGAAGGAGCTTTCAATAATCATTTATGTCGTACACGGGATGAAATCGTCAAAGGTGCGAAAAGAAAAATGCGTGGCAGAGGAAATAAAACGGTGAAGAAAAAGCGCGTTTTATGGAGAAAGAAAAATAAACGGGCCCAAATCGATGTGCTAAATGCAAAAAAGGCTTAAAAAAAAGGGATGTTCTAAGCCTATGAGGCCAATGGGTGATCACTTTTTTAACTGATAAAAAACTAAGTCTGTTACAACTGCCTCTCATAAACGAGTGAACATTGGTTGTGAGAGGTAACATTATCACTCAATCGTCATGGTGCAATTTATTCACCCTCAAGTACAGAGTGCTGTAACAAAGCTTGCTCTCTATGATCTTCCACCTATGCAAACATCTATAGCCGAATCTGACTTTATTACAGTTAATCCGCTAAACACTATTAGTTCACTGAGCGCCCCTATAGAGTTCGTTATTCCAAGTGCTGGCGAATACTTTTACGATCCAAGCAGTATATATAATTATATATGTATACCAAATTGAGAATAGCACATTCAGACGGAACAGATTGCGAAAACGATTACGACATATATCCGGAAACGAACTTCTTACATTCCAGTATCAGTCAGTGTGACATTTATTTAAACCAGACAAATATTTCGTCGGGGTCTGGTTACTACCACCTCCGTTCGTACTAGGAAAATGTACTCAACTTTTTAAAAGTCGCAAAGGAAACCTTTCTAACAGCTGAGGGCTACTATCACCCTAAAGAGGAAAGTCTCATAAAAAGTAATTTAAAAAAATATAAAAAGAAAATTTACGACTGTAATGTTTTTCAAATCAAAGTTTTTAAATTTATAGGCAGGATTTTATTTTTACCAGCTCCGAATGATGCTCGAACATTCCAACCAATATTCTTTTTCACAGAATTCCGAGTTCCACAATCTCTATTTGCTTGGAATTTATGCTTGAAGGGATTGCATAGTTTTAATTGAACTCTATTTATGGGATATTTGGCTGTGGCTCTGGCTCAAAGTAAATTTTTTGCAATTTCCATCTGCTTAACCAAGCTTAACTTCACACTCCGTACACGAAGATTCGTTTCCATAATGTGAATCACCAAATGTTTCGCTGCCTCTAGCAAATCTCCGGCGCTGTACGGGTAATTTTAATTTTCATAACCCCGTTCACAAGCAGTTTCTCTTGGAACGATAAATCACTGTGCAAAATCCCATTACGGTGTCAACGGTACGGCAACAGGAGGATCGCTAGAAACGAGTTATTCTACATATTCTGAGTTTTCTCTGTGTGAGGGCATACCACAGCCTAGCTCAGAGTTTTGGTGGGTGTGACGAAATTGGTACAGGCCCTACTATTGCGCAAGTGTGAACACCCACTTAAATCTATAGCAAAATAGAAATACGGCACTAAGACTCGAGTTCGGTAAGGCACTAGTCGCACCTATTAAAGTAGTATTTTATGTGGAATCGCAAGCGTTGATCGAAGTGGACCGCTTTAGGTCTGTCATAAGCGACTTTTAAAAATGGATGAAGTTACACTCCGGAGGGTTATAAATAAAGATTGCTCCACACGTGACATATTTATCGGGACCTACGCGAAAGATGAAGCGGTAAAACCGATTTATCCAGAGGAAATGATATTCACTGGTTTGTAGTACAATTTAGTAATGGAGATTGTCTCTACTGCTACGACCCTCTAGGAATGCAGCTATGGGAAGATCCTGTTGTTATGGAGTTTCTAAAACAATTACATGTACCACGGACTATGTTTAATCCTCAGCGACATCAAAGTTTATATTCAAATGTATGTAGACAGTATAGCTTATATTTCCTATTATACATGACAAGAGGTAACAGGTTTTCAAGTTTCTTGAATTTGTTTGATTTCTGCCACTTTGAATCCATTGCTAAGGTTGTGTGTAATTGTATACGTGGGCATTACCTCATATATATATATATATATATATATATATATATATATGTGGAGTAGAGATAAATTGTGTTATGCTTACATGCATTAATTAATTTAAAAATGTATAGTGCCTGAAACTGTGCTGTAATTAATTTAAAATGTAATGGCAATTAAAAATGTATAGTATTTAAGTCTTGTAGGGGTTTTATTTGGCTGTAACTTTTTTCTTTTTGATTAATTTATTTATTTTTATTTTTCAATTAAAGTTCCCTTGCTACGATTAATGAAAATGGAATCCTGGACAGTGCAACAAAGAGTGGCTATTGTGGAACTTTATTTGACAAACAACTCTTCCATCGTTGCCGCTCAAAGAACTTTTCGATTAAAATGCAACACACTTTCTGCTCCTTCTGATCGAGCTATTCGGCGGTACGTCGCTAAATTTCGTATGGGAAATGGTCAGGGAGACTAACCACGGACTGGGCGTCTTCGGACAAGCCGAAGTCCAACTCGGGTTGAGATAGTTCGTGAAAGCGTTGAGGAAAATCCACATCAGTCCGACGACGCAGCCAGTTCCTTACATCGAATTTTAAGAGAGGATATCAATCTTTACCCGTACAAAATTCAAATTGCTCAAGAAATTAAACCACAAGATCATCAGAGTCGGATAACGTACTCTAATACGATTTTAGATTTACGCAATGAAAATGAAGATTTTCACCAGATATTAAATTTGTAATTAAAATCGCAATAAATATATTTTCAAGTGTTACAAACCGTTTTTTATTTGATCCCCAAACCAAAAAGTTACAGCTAAATAAAACCCCTGCAAGACTTCTGGGACACCCTTTATATATATATATATATATATATATATATATATATATATATATATGTAGAATGTAAAATGTATCAATAAAATTTTCTTTATAGCCTTCTTAGCCTATTCAACTAATACAGAAAAAAATAAAAATATGTGACTTACATTCGTTCATCGACAAAGCGTAAGTCACCACCGCCTACTTCTACTATTTTAGGGGTGGCAAGGCCACAACTTCGGTTTTGAAAATCGTCGCGTAGAACAGTCACCTCCGCGTTCTCACTCCCCTCTCCCTCTTCGAGGATTTGGACATTCAAATCGACAAACCCAACACCCGCTTTCTCAAAATATTACAATAATAGCAGTTTTAACTCACAATTTTATATAAACGCTCATCACTATAACATCTCATTAAGAACTATTCTCCCTCCGTTCAGCTGATGTGTACAACATTACCATTTTCACTGAAAACTGTAGGCCGCAGAAATAGAACTTTTTTAAAATAAAAAATAAAAAACTTACTAAGGAGCACCCAGTCGAACATCGATCACTGTTCGGTGGAAGATCTCCTTCCATTGCGACAGTTCATATTTTGTGCTTAAACGGAATAATTCGAGCATTTACTATAGAATTCTTTTCTAAAACCTATGCTATTTTAAACTAAGTTCAAATAAATAGGCCTGTAATTTGGTTTACTTTTGCAGAATAAAATGAGGAACGGTTCACATAAAAATTGCCGGAATAAATAAAGTGTTCTGGTAAGAAGATTGTTTACAGATTTGACACTGCACCAGACGAATTGAAACTCGCCAGTGTCCTACAAATGCAAAAGAGAAAAAACTCGTACATCACAAAATAAATCTTTTCTAGAAACAAAAATAAAAAATAACCACTATTTCAAATTAATTTCAAATAATTAGATTTGTAATATATATATATATATATATAATATATATATATATACACATATATATATATATATATATATATATATATATATATATAATATATATATATATAGTGTATTTGTACATACGAATCAAAATTACAAAAAATTTTAATTTAAACTCATTCACAGAAAACAATTTAGTTTCATTCGCGGGAATGAAATATGCGTGTATAATATTTTACTTACAATTCGTGGGTAGAACAGCCTGGTGCGACCCCAGTACTCAAAGGAACCGTTCATTCCAACGGAGTTAGGGTTTCGCAAATTTTATCAATCTCTTGGGATGAAAAACTGAACAATTATCCACAGCATTGAATAGGAAAATACTCGATTCTGCTCTGGAAACGGTAAAAATATTTTTCAGTGTATATATACACACACACAAGTTTATATATATATATATATATATATATATATATATATATATACCTGTAAATTATATCTTTGCATGAAACCACTACGGTACTTACAGTAGATCTTGTGGAGAAAGTGTAGTTTACGTCCCCGTAACGCAAAAGGGAACACAAACTATACTAGGCCAAAGTTGGGGAACGTAAACTACACTAGGATGAGACATTTTTTAAATGAATCCATCAAATAAAACGTTAAAACTAACGAAAATATTACAACTTAACCAATTGTCAATTTATAATATATATACACACAGATATATATATATATATATATTATATATATATATACATATATATATATATACACACACATATATATATATATATATATATATATATATATATATATATATACATATATATATATATACATATATATATATATATACACATATGTATATATATATATATATATATATATATATATATATATATATATATATTATACCCGGGGGGTTTCCCGGTGAGTTTTAATTCACCCCCAAGTATAATATGTACTGCGGACGGTCCGGATTGGACCTACAGAGCGCGCTGACCTACAGAGCCCGCTTTCACACTCGTCGGAGTTACGTTTATTATGATGGGATTGAATTAGAGTCTACTTTATTTTCAGGCACTTTAATTAAATCGAGGTAAGCGGATTACAGGCGGTAGTTTACAATGCTTTGTTTAAGTCTTGATTTCACAAGGTCATTTAAGTTCACCGGGTTAAGATTTAGTTATTATTATTCTAAGGATGACAATTAAGGTCACCAGGGAATAAATTAATTTAAGACTACTGGCGTTTCCTCCAGTCAGATCCGTTAATTCCTATATTCCGATTTAAGCCTTATTTCTAATTGATGTGAAATTTACCCTTCACCCTGGGTATCCCTTTCCGGTCCTTTAACCAAAAAACCCGACGGCCCTGTTCTCGCAGCACTACCTTCGTGCCCTTTCTTAGGGTCCGTCAAAGCGTGGACTAATCCATAGTCACAAAGCGTAGCTAATCATACGGAGCAACTCGCGCCTTCGTTACTCGTGGGGACGACACCTGAACCTCCTCTCTCGAAGTTAGAATCTACAAGCTCCCCGTTCAATGGCCGGACTCCTTCTTTTATACGAAGCAATCCACATCTCTCGTACGTCAGAGGTGTACGTCATCATGAGACCACGAGGCTTTGGTAATCCCCATGAGTCGAGGTTCCGATATCGCAGCTCTGAACGGATGTGAGGTGTTAGCTGGGAAAGTACATGGGCCAACAGCCAGCGAACGATGTCACAAGAGAGCGTCAGAGCGTTCTTAATTAGGCTGAATATTGCATTTTTCCGTTTTACGGGCGCTAGTCTGAGGGCGTAGGAGAGATTTGAGCGAGTTTGAGCGACAGTCTGGAGATAAAACAACCGTTTGCTCTTGTCGTGAAGGTGGGCGTGCTCGTGTACAATGTCCAATATCGCCAGAGTCTTGCCTCGCGTATAGTATATTATATATATATATATATACATATATACACTGTATATACATGAAATCTTTTACCGTTAGGTGGGGCAATGTACTATCCGAATGTTTTGGCTCCTCTTGAGGGCTGAGACAAGGCTCCTTGCTCTCCCGTATACTGTTTAATGTGTATATTGACGGATTAATTGCTTCACTTAATGAGGCAACAGTGGGATGTTGTATAGAAAACACAAGGATAAATAACTTAGTTTATGCCGATGATATGGTGTTAATAAGTCCCTCTTTTAAAGATCTGGATCGGCTACTAAAAGTCTGCGAAGTGTATTCGCAGAAACATGATATTCTTTTTAATGTTACAAAAACTAAAGTTATGCAATTTCATCCTAAAAGCTGTAATAAGCCAGTTGATATTAGGTTTAAAATGGAAGGTGAAGTAATTGAGGAAGTACAAGAGTTTAAGTATTTGGATCAAACTATTACCAGCTCCTTGATTGATGACTCGGATATACGAGGGCCACTCAATATATTTTGCCCCACCTTTTCTTTTTTCTTTGCAAGTTTCTTTGTAAGTACCAGAAATTTTGTACACAAATAGTTACATACCTTTTTTACAAGTTTTTATTTTTCCACATAGTCTCCATCCTTTTCTACGGCTTTCCTCCACCTCGAAACGAGGGCCTTTATTCCTTGCTGGTAAAAGTCCGCTGGGTTCCGCTCGAGCCACCTCTTAATCTCAACAACCTGAAACTTTCTTCCCCGAATAGCACCCTTCATTGGCAAAACAAATGGAAGTCTGAAGGTGCCAGATCCGGGCTGTATGGAGGGTGGGGTAACACAGTCAAACAAATTTTTGTGATGACCTCTCTTGTTTGCAAACTGTTATGTGGTCTTGCGTTATCGTGCAAAAGAAGGACGTCTTCCAGTTTTCTCTCTGGTCGAACTCGCTTTATACGTCTCTGGAGTCTCTGTAGGGTAGCAATATATGCCTGAGTTGATTGTTTGTCCTTTCTTCATAATGTCCACCAGAATCAGCCCTTTCACAAACATAGAAATACTTACATGTTAGGTTAGTTTAACCCATTACCCCCTTGCAGGGTCTACCCCTGATCCCCTTTCATGCATAACCCCCTCCACCTTCACCCCAACCCAGTTCACCTTTGATGCAGGGCTTGTTGCATGGCACTGGCACTCTTGACATGTTGCATGCAATTGCATTTGCACTCGACATGTTTTATACCATACTACTACCCTAAATATCTACTTAGCTATTATTCTCTATTCACATTCAAAGATAGCAGCTGTAAGCACGCACCGTTTTTGAACGCGTCAAACTTAAAAATTAATTTCAAAGAACTGCACCATGTTTATGTAACATTAAAGAATATATTTTTAAATAAATATTTAACTAAAAAATTTAGAAAGAAAGTCGGTAATTTATTTCTAATAATTTATTTTTCTGTCGAATAGTTAAATTAATATTCTTTTCAAATTGTCACTTCTAACACAATTTCAATTATACAATCAAGTATGTCGTACATTTGAAACTGTTACCGCAAAGGGGAACGGATAACCAGTTTTACAGGGATACTATGATTTCTTTTTCTTTTTTGATGCAGGAAGGAGGGGCCAAGGGCAAATGACCGCAAAAGCACCACTTCCATAGAAGAAAGCCAAAATCAAGGTCCGAAATTTTCGAGATGCCTAGACGCTCTGCGTTTGATAGATGAGAGGTAATAGACAGGAGAAAAGATGGATTGAGGAAGATTATTCCAGAGTTGACCGGTTGAGTAGATGAAAGACTGAAAATACTGTTTAACCATTGCGTTAGAGCAGCGACGTCCAACAAAATTTTGATTCTCGCCAACATTGTGGCGAAATTTTACCTATATTCGCGACATGGTATAAAACAGCGGTGTCCAGCACGATTTTTATATTATTTTCATATTCATAAATTGGAACAAATAGATAAACAGGATAAATAGGAATTCAATATGAGTTTAGAATAAAACATTGAAATTGCAAATATTTAAAATTTATTAATGAAATCACTGTGACTGGCAAAGTTCTTCAAATCCAATTCAAACACTTCTGCGACATCTTTGAAAACTTCAAAAATGTCAGTACCACGAGTGCGGTCTCTTAGCCCACGAATTTCTAGCATTTCTTCATGAGCGATTTCGTCCACTCGATTTTGTTTACCCAAAGGAAGCTTCCTATCAAACTCTCGGTCCGCATTTTGAAAATGCTCTTTTACACTGCCCACCTTGTTTTCGATGAATGTTTTTTGTACAGTGTGGACGCCAGTTTTTCGTTAATTTTCATGACAGTAAATTCCAACTCTCATTCGTCGTGAAATTTACGCGCAATGTTCTTCCAATCTCGCCTTCTCTTTGTTGTAGTATTAGCTGACGTGTTAGCTTCTTCAGTATCAGTTGAACCAACACTTCTGTCGGATTCATTTTTCCGTTTTTTAATCACAAATTTATCCATGTCTGAAACAAGAGAAAACATTTTTGTTAATTGTGGTGAAATTCAAACTAAATTCAATATTTATACAAAAACCAATTCACCACATATCAATGGCGAGTGGCGAGTGACGAACGTGTTGGACACCGCTGCGTTAGAGAGTTGGACAGAAAATTAATGAGAATGTATCAAAAGTCTCGTGCTGCGTGCTCTCCTTAAAGGAGGAGGTATGCAGTTACAGAGTTCAGAAGAGCAATGTCTGTTATAATAGCGATAGTAAAGAGAAGAGAGAGAGAGAGAGAGAGAGAGAGAGAGAGAGAGAGAGAGAGAGAGAGAGAGAGAGAGAGAGAGAGAGAGAGAGATTGAAGACAATCAGTAAGAGGCGGGGAATTACAGAGACGAAAAGCCTTTGATTCCATCGGGTCAAGTACGGCTGTGGGTTGAGCTACCCTACACATGAGAAGCATACTCCATACAAGGGCGAGCAAGAACCCTGTACAGAGACAGCAACTGGATGTGAGTAAAGAAACCGCGGAGGCGGTACAGCACACTTAAACTCTTAAAAGCTGTTTTGGAAAGAGAGTATATGTGATCTTTCCAGAAAAGATCACGAGAAAAGGAAACGCCAAGAATGTTAAGAGAAGATTGAGTCGTGTGTTGTTGAAGGTAATGTGATAGTCTTGTGGAAGATTGTGACGAGTAGACAGATGGAGGAACTGAGTTTTTGAGGTATTGAAAGCATAAGGTTTTCTCTGCCCCAATCAGATATAGCAGAAAGATCAGAGGTAAGGTGTCCCATAGCCGTCCTACGCGAATTAAGAGGTGACTGCTGTGAGGGACGCTTTGTGAAGTGGGTGGAGAAGTGAAGAATGGAATCATCGGTATAGGAGAGAATAGGACAGGAAGTGCGAATTAAAAGATCATTAATAAATAAAAGGAAAAGAGTGGGTGACAGGACAGAACCCTGAGGAACACCACTGTTAATAGCTTTAGAAGAACAATGGCCATCTACAACCGCAGCTATAGATAGGCCGGAAAGGAAATTAGAGCCGAAGGCACAGATACATGGATAGAAACCGAAGGAGGGCAGTTTCGAAATTAAAGATTTGTGCCAGACTCTATCAGAAGCTTTTGATATGTCTAGCGCAATAGCAGAAGTTTCACCGAAACCCCGAAAGGAGGATAATCAAGAGTCAGAGAGATATACAAGAAGATCGCCACTAGGGCATCCCTTGCTGAACCCATACTGACGATCTGAAAGAAGATTAGAATATAGATTTAAAAAGCGTATATAAGTAAGTATATTAATGTAACCAAGTAAACAGGTATATTACGATTTAAAAGTTTCATAAATAATGTCTCATATTTAACACGGCCAAATCCCTTAAACTTAGAGGTATCCAGGAAACAAAATTACATTAGCATTTATACCTCTTTTAAGGCTTATATACGCATGTCAGTACTTTATTCCTTTTTGATATCAAGGCTAGCAGGGAGAGAGGCTTTACTATTATTTAATGCTTTTAATTCTTCCCAAAACTCTCTTGGATTCTTACTGACAAACTTTCTAACCAGAGCATCTCTCCTTAACTCATCCTCAGGATTTTTCATACTCGTATATCTTGAAGCATACTTCAACTTGGCATTACTCCCTATGTTTTATTCTAATAAGGGTCTTGCCTTGAATTCCCTGTTATCTCTTTATAATACGTTGCAGTCTATGTCTATATATGAGATATGTGACGTATTCCATAATTAATGATCTGTTTTTCCTATATTTCGTTGTTGTCGCGCCGGTGACGCTTGTCAATTTCGTGCTCCATCTTTCTGATAAAAATTCAGTGTTTAAAGTCAATGATCCATTGTGTTACTACCCAAACAAAATTGTAAACGTGCCGAGACTACACAATTACAATCTCATCAGATTAAGTACATTACTTAATTAATAATATTACATAAAATATATTAGTGAATTTTTCTAGCTATCTCGGGTACTACCTTCTTAGCCTAACAGAGCCTCAAATTGTGCTCGTGACCCTGAAATAACAAGCATACGAACGCACGACTGAATTTCAACTACATGTTTAAATAAAAATTTAATATAAAGCAAGAATGATACAAAAATATCGAACCAAATTCTCTCATTAAGTCTTCCAAGAAACCACTTAAATATATCTAAGTTTCAAGTGAATTAAAAAAAATGACAAAGAGAGGAAACAAAGATCAAGAACAACAACGAAAACGACAAACGGCATCCCTGTTCCCCCATCCCCAGGAAGCTTTGTGAGGGAACAGAAGAGAGGTAGGTTGTCGTGATATTTTCGTTAGTTTTAATGAAAATATCACGACTTAACATAACGAAAATATCAGGACAACCTAACCAATCATCAAGGGCGTACAGTTGACCAAACCGGGCATTCAATTAACGTAACCGGACATTCAATAATTCATTTGCACAAGAAGTGAAGGTCAGATTTAAATAAAACACACCAAAATATACCAGAAAAACCCATTATCATATCAAAATCGACCCGCAGGGGTAAAACGAATAATTATCACCATACTATTTCAGTCGATTTTAATCGATCCAAAAATTGCTTATATGTCCATTAATATCAATTTGCACAAAAAATACCATTCAAGAAAATAGATTCAGATTTAAATTTTACATAAGAAAAACTGGATGGGTTGTTGTATTATATGAAAAATGAAGTAAATGATGGGTTATAACCCACAAGATCCGAAATTTTTAACAAACTATTAAAGCTTTAAAAATAAAAAATACTTTATTCCTGCTATATACGTGACGGCATAATATATGCCCGTAAGACGAAGGAAGGACAAAAAATATCAATTCGTACTCAAAATGACTTCCGCTGCTTTCAGCAGCGCTTGCATATAGAAATGCCCTCGGCATAAACCACCTGTTAAATAAATAAATCTTAAAAACTTTATAATTTTATAATCCTTATCATCCTAAATTCTGCATTCCTCACTGTCCTTCAAGTTCTGTAATTGTTAAGCTTAAGATTTTAAAAATTAAATAATTTTTAATTTTAACTTAAATTTTAATTTTAAGCTTATATAATACTGACTTTTTAACTAAAAATTTTATAATCCTTTTTATTTTATCATTTTGCTATTTTCACAATCCTTCAAATTCTATAATCTACAATTTTAAGAATTTATAATGACAAAACTTTATAAGGACATAAATTTTATAGTTATACATATATACAGTGTATATGTATGTGTCCGTGCATATATATACAGCGTGTCCCAAAGAAATGTATACCCACTTTGTTCGATAATACCAGCTATGAGGATAATAAATATATTACTTTTTATATGTTTTTTAATAAAGAATTTTCTCCTGAATCTAAATATGTAATTATTTTTATTAAAAATTGAAAAACAAAAACGTTACAGATGTTTAAATTATAATTATTATTTTCGAGACTTCATGTGCGATATTTTCTAATATTTTTGCACGTATACGAGATAAGTTTGAAACCGACGGCACTGTGCAAAACTTACAAAAACAACGTTCTGGAAGACGTCGAACATCTTAGATAAAGTGTCATTTAACCATGGAATTTGTAAATTTTTTGAATTAACTAATAATTACAACATTTATGCTTCAATATCAACACTAAACATAAGTATCTCAAAACAGTCGGTGAAAATATTAGAAAATATCGCACATGAAGTCTCGAAAATAATAATTATAATTTAAGCATCTGTAACTTTTTTGTTCTTCAATTTTTAATAAAAAATAATTACATATTTAGATTCAGGAGAAAATTCTTTATTAAAAAACATAAAAAGTAATATATTTATTATCCTCATAGCTGGTATTATCGAACAAAGTGGGTATACATTTCTTTGGGACACGCTGTATATATATATATATATATATATATAGGGTGATGCACAAATCATGACCATCGTGGATTTTTAGGGATACCCCCTCATTTGTTCCAATTTGTCACAAAAACACCCTGTGAGAAATTCCAGGTCAAACAAATAACATCCAGAGGTCGCGCCTGCCAATTGAAAATTTGAAAATTACAAAAAATTAGAGTAAAATCAAATTTTTTGAATTTGTTCTTATTTTTGTTGCAGGTTTATTGCAGGTTGCAGGTTTTGTGCAGGTTTGCTGCAGGCAGAGTGGTAGGTGATGCGTATATGAGCAAACAGCAAACAGCGTTCAAGGAAATCGGTAGCGCAGTGTGCTTGTGGCAGTGTCCGGGAGAGGTGCTATATCAGTGAGTCTCTCCGCCTCAATTTCTCTTCTATTTCCTGTATCTTAATTGTGACGAAAATGAGATCAAGAAGCTCAACAGATATCTGGCTGATCGGTCAACAAATAGATAAATTGAATCAAAGTAAGCTTCCATCAAAGAAAGAAGTAATTTCCTTATTCATGAATTATAAACATGTCAAGAATAACACCGTCAGAGAAGCATTAACTTCAACCGTTAATGATGTATTGGAAGTGTAGCAGAGAGCAGGAATACCAACAACCCAGAAATGTAATGTTGTGAGGAAATTAAATAAACTGTATGATGAGTGGCAAGGGCTGAAGAAGAGCAAAGGAAAAAAATCGAAGTGTTCAATAGAGAAAGAGAATACATGGAAAGAAAAATTGGATGGACTCTTTGATATTGCGCATGCAAATGCTAACGAGTTAATAACTATCGAAGAAGATAGAGAGTTTCTACGGCTACAAAGGGAAGGTCGAAAGGGTAAAATGATGGCAGTTGATAAGGATGAAGAAAAACGTCGAAAGGAAGCTGCGAAGAGACATGAAAAAATGGATAAGAAAAGGTTACGTGAATCAAGTGTATTTGATGAAACAGTTGTTCTTGCAAGCAGCAGCAGTTCCTGCAGTGATTCACCTGCATCTACAGAAGAAGACGTACATCTGGAACAGCCCTCAACATCCAAAAGAGGCCTTCCAAGAAAAAAATTCAAGATTATGAATGAAAATCTGCTTTCCTCATTGGATGTTGCTAAGATCAGCGACCGATCAGCCTCTTTAATAATTATTCCAACGATCGCAAATGTTGGAAAAGATCCAGAGAATTACAATGTTAGCTACTCATCGATTCGCAGGGCAAGACAGAAATCAAGAAAGAAGTTCAGTGAAAACTTGAAAGAAGAATTTCAAGCTGACAAACCCTTGATTGTTCATTGGGATGGCAAACTCCTCGAAGACATTACTGGGAATGAGGTTGTTGATCGGTGCCAGTCCTAATCTCTGGCAGTGGAGAAGATCAACTGCTTGGAGTGCCAAAAATAGATCATGGCACAGGAAAGGATACTGCAAATGCAGTACATCAGGCGATCATTGATTGGAATCTAATAGATAAGGTAAAAGGCATGTGTTTCGATACAACTGCATCGAACACAGGTCGTAAAAACGGAGCTTGTGTCCTAATTGAACAGAAAATGGAGAAAGATTTGTTGTGGTGTCCTTGTCGACACCATATCCTTGAAATCATGTTGGAAGCAGTGGTATCCCATGCATTACAGGCTTCATCAGGCCCTGACATTCAGTTATTCAAAAGATTCAAAACAAACTGGAATAAGATTAATCTAACTTCATACAATAAATTAGAAAATTATCCACAAAAGGAAAAAGAGGAAATCATCAACTTTGCAGCAAGAAAAATCAATGAAGATCAACCTCGCGACGATTACAGAGAGTTATTGGAACTGACAATCATCTTGCTTGGCGGTACTCCAACGACTGGAATAAAATTCAGGAAGCCTGGGGCTTATCATAGAGCCCGTTGGATGGCGAAAGTCATTTATTCGATGAAAATCTTTATGTTCAAAAGTCAGTTCAAAATAACAGCAATAGAAGAAAGAAATCTAAAAGAAATTTGTTGGTTTTCTGTTTCAATTTACATTAAGCATTGGTTTTCAGCACCCTGCGCAGCAAGTGCTCCACGAAATGATCTGAGTCTTCTCAAGAATCTTCACAGCTACAAAAGCACAAATGAACAACTAGCAAATGCTGCTTTAGAAAAATTCAAGAATCATTTGTGGTATCTCTCAGAAGAGTTGATCGCATTGGCTTTCTTTGATGATAAAATCAGCTTTGACACCAAAAGAAAAATGAAGGAGGCTCTTACAAAATCTTCGGAGCCAGATCCTTCAAAGAAGACACAAATAGACATCAAAACTATTGACAATAAGCAGCTTGAAGATTTTGTAACTGCTAACACAAAGTCCTTCTTCAGTATACTCGGATTGTCTTCAACGTTCTTGAGCAAACCAGTAGAAGATTGGCTTCTCGATGAGAGTTATTGGGTTGCAAAGAACGTAGTGAATCACATGAAAGTTGTTAATGATATTGCTGAAAGAGGAGTGAAATTGATTGAAGATTATAACAAATTAATTACCAATGATGAACAACAGAAGCAATATCTACTGCAAGTTGTATCAAATTATCGGAAGAAGCTTCCGGACAAAACTAAGAAAACTCTCGTATCTTTGACGCAACAGTAAAATTTACGAGTATATCCATTCTATGTATCTATTGTAAATATCTATTGTATTGTATCTGTTTTATGAACAAATGGAAAAGAGGAAGGTGGTATGATAGGCCTCCTGGGGAACTTCCACTCAAAAAAAAAGTGACGTGACGCTTGCTGTACCTCCTGGGTGTCATGGAAATCAGCAAATTTTCAAATGGCGGGCGCGACCTCCAAATATTCGAATTTTGACCCGAAATTTCCCCAGGATCATTTTTCCATCAAATCAAACCAAATGAGAGGGTATCTCAAAAATTTGAAACAAAAAAATTTTACTCCCCCACTTTTGCATCACCCTAATATATATATATATATATATATACAGTATATATATATATATATATATATATATATATATATATATATATATATATATATATAATATATATATATTAGGGTGGCCCTTAAGTGGTGCTAAAATTTTAAGTTACGATTTTATTTCCTCTCACCCTTCAGTTGGATTCTATGTCACTAGAAAATAACACAAAATTTTATTGAGATATAAGTATATATAGGGTGTACTCAAGGACTTCAAACTTTTTCTCTCGACTCTCTCATATATTATCAAATAGGCGTGATGGGTTATTGGTAGAATTTGCTTATTATATGACTTGCCATATTATATATGGTTAATTTGAAACAAATAGTAGCGATGATCTTATGTTCTTATATGCTAAACGACATTACGCTTTCTTTTTATCTAGGCATATAGATTTTTTTATGATGGCTGGTGGAACTGAAAAAACATACGGTTTATTTGCTTGAACATACTCAAAATTGTTTAGCAGGTGCAAAATTGCCAAGTAATGGGGATGTTATGAGGTACTATCTACATTTGCTTCAGTCGATTAAGAATAAGCACAAGGCTGCTCAGTTGACGTTAGCGGAAGTGGAGACTTTTTGGAAGAAGGCGAGGATTCCACTGCGGCCAGTTCAACATGCAGTGAAACAGTTGGAGAGTCTGATGAAGAAGTGGGATCTTTTAAAAAAAAATCAGTCCCAGAAGACGGATACACAAAGGAAAAAAGAAGAAGAGCTGAAATCCTGCTTTGATGACCTTTTCGACGTTGCTCACCAAAATGCTATGGTGTTGATGACGAATGAGGAGGATAAAGCGTCCCTTTTGGCACAAAGAGAGAAGGAAGGGCAGAAGAGGCTCCATTGCTGAAATTGATATTACTGGCTTAAAAGGAGGAAGCAGTTACGAAGAAGCGAATTCGGAATGATGAATTTAAGAAGATACATGAAATAGAGAATCTCGTACTTAACAGAAAAATCGTCCTGGAATCTTCTTCATCTTCCACAGGTGAGAACACCACGGATTCAGAGAATGAAGTAGCTGTTGGAGGAGCCGTAGTGTCATCACCTCATCCAAAAAGAGGCCGCAAGAATATCCTTCATCCAGAAGTTCTTTCGTCGTTGGATTGCACTAAAACTAGTGACCATGATGCGGTCTTTACCATCGCGTCAGTGATCAGTGCTTCCAGTCAGAACGTTGGAGAATACAACATCAACAGAGCTTCTCCGCAAAGACACAGGAAGAAGCATCGAGCCCAAAGAGCTGCAGAGTTGAAGAAGAAATTTGATCCGCGAACACGTCTCACCCTTCACTGGGACGGCAAGCTGATGGATGACCTAACTGGAGATAAGAAGGTCAACCGTCTCCCAATCGTTGTTTCAGGATCTTGACTAGATCAGATCCTTTCAATTCTGAAACTTGCAAATGGCACTGGCCAAGCAATGGCGCAGGCGATAATTGATGTCGTCGATGATTCGGGTGTTTGTGATCGAATCAAAGCCCTTAGCTTCGACACCACAGCGAGCAACACTGGAAGAGTAAATGGAGCATGTGTTCTCTTCGAGCAACATTAAGGGTCTGAAGTTTTGTACCTGGCATGTCGCCATCATATACATGACATCATGTTAGATGAAGCTTTCACGGTAACAATGGGAATATCAAGTGAACCTGAGATTATGCTTTTCAAACGGTTCAAGACGTTATATTCGCCTTGAAAATCTTCATGTTCCGCGATTCCAGATTTAAACTGTCGCAACGAGAAATCAAAGACATGCAAGACTTCTGCATTTTCGGTGTGCAGTTCTATGTAAAGTTCTGGTTCCTCTCTCGCTTGCCAGCATCTGCACCAAGCAATGCTTTACAACTACTACAATCTCTCGCAGTCAGCGACACACCTGCAGCAAAAGGAGCTATCAATAAAATCCTTGCTCACTTATGGTACTTGAGTGAAGATCTGGTGGGTCTTGCCTTCTTTGACAGAGCCTTGGATTTGCAAGAAAAAAGAGCTATGGTTAAGAATCTACAACGGGAAGGACAACATGACGCACCAAAACGAATTCATCTGAATAAGAGTGACATCCAAGGTAAGAAACTCAGCGACTTCGTGTCTGCTAGAACGAAGGTTTTGTTCACTCTTCTAGGCCTTGAAGTCGAATTCTTGCGTGATAATCTAGAGATGTGGATCGAAAACCCTGAGTACCTACTGGCAGAAGCAGTGGTCAAAGATCTTCGAGTAGTGAATAACACTGCTGAAAGGGGAGATGCATTGATGCAGGAATATAATAGACTCCTCAGCAAGAACGAAGAACAGATCCAGTTTGTCGTTCAAATTGTCCAAGAGCATCGGAAGAAGTACCCCGATTCCAAGAAGGATACCATTCTCAAAGGCATATCAGACTCTTCTTGCAACCTTTAAATAAAAGTTGTGTTGTGCTAATTTTTCAGTTCAATTTCTTATCACCTTTCATTTTAATAGAAGTATTTTTTGTTGTTTAAAAATCTTGTATTAATTGAATGAAATAAAAAAAAAAACTATGGGGCTTTGCAAACGATATGGGGATCTAAGAAGCTAAATTTGATTATTTGCAAAGTCGTGCCCAGCTCAAATCACATTATTTTGAGTCCCATCGCCGCGGAATTGCATTGGGACGATGTTCCAGGGTAGCGGTCATACCCACTGTATATGTAAAGATTATTAATTTTATACATCTCGTTCACAAAATTAATTAAAATTTTAATAGCAACCAAGCTTGTTGTTAGAAATATATTAATAAATACTAATTGTACAACTTTTTTATATTAAATGAATACTGGATTTGAGTGTGAGTGAATCCGTAATGTATTACAAAAGGCAACTAGAGTTAGGATGCTTAAAATTTCGGACAGCTTGAGCACACACTAAATATTGTCCAAACGTTATAAATTTTGCACGAAAAACTTTCTCAATAGGACGCATCTAATGAAGGGGTGAGAAAGAAAAACATAAAAAGTGACAAAATATGGGCCACCCTAATATATTATATATATATATTATATATACAGGGTGTCCCAGAATTAACTATCTATTTCAATGAAATCGGACAAATTTTTTAAAAACACACTTTTATTTATGTTTATCATGTTTAATATGTGTTAAAAATGTATAAATTTCTAAATTTTTTTCATAATTTTATTTTCATAATTTTTTCATTATCTGGTCCAATGAAAGACCGTCTGAAGTCATAGAATGGCAAAGAGACTCTCCAAAAGTTAACGTGTGGCTTGGAATGACCAAATCCAAAATTTATGACCCATTCTTCTTTGCGGAGGCAACTGTAACAGGTACCGTCTACCTTGATATGCTTCAGCAGTTTCTCGAACCACAGCTTCTTGATGATGGCATTCTTGATAATGTTGTGTTTCAACAAGATGGAGCACCATAAATTTTGGATTTGGTCATTCCAAGCCACACGTTAACTTTTGGAGAGTCTCTTTGCCATTCTATGACTTCAGACGGTCTTTCATTGGACCAGACAATGAAAAAATTATGAAAATAAAATTATGAAAAAAATTTAGAAATTTATACATTTTTAACACATATTAAACATGATAAACATAAATAAAAGTATGTTTTTAAAAAATTTGTCCGATTTCATTGAAATAGATAGTTAATTCTGGGACACCCTGTATACATATATATATATATTTTTTATTTTTTTATTTCTGTATGTATATGTGTATGTGTATGTGTATGTGTGTCTGAATTTAAGTTTAAATAAATCTATAATTTTATAACTTTCAACTCAACAATCTCACCGTGGGTACATATACAACATCAGGTTCTTCGTTCTTGCTTTAACTACAACCTTTTTTTCTTTATTTTATTTTATTTTATATATATATATATATATATATATATATATATATATATATATATAGGGTGTTTCACAACCGGTTTGTCATACTTTGGGGGTGATTTGGAGGGGGATTTTGGGGGTGGGGTGATTTCGTATAAAACATTTAATACAACATAGGTGCTATTTCCAACAAGATGCACGGAAAAAAATAAACGGGAGTATTAATCTGATGTATTTATTAGTCGTGCTGGTATCGTGGCCTCCGAGATCTCCGGACCTAACCCCGTTAGATTTCTTTTTATGGGGGCCTTATGAAAGAGATGGTCTACAAAACCAAAGTACAAACAAGAGAGAAACTCTTGCGTCAGATTATGGATACCGCTGCTTACATACGAGAACACCCTGAAATGATTTAATGGGCAGTGGACTCTTGTTTGGAACGAGCAAGTCTGTGCATTGAAAACCGAGGCGGACATTTTGAACATTTATAACGTGTATCTCATAAAATGTAGCAATAAATACATCAGATTAATACCCTCGTTTATTTTTTTTCCGTGCACCTTAAAACGTCCGTAGCTCCACAACGGTTGGAAATATCACCTATGTTGTATTAACTTTTTTACTCGATAACACTCCCCCTTCAAATCACCCCCCAAAGTATGGCACATCGATTGTGAAACCTTGTGTGTGTATATATATATATATATATATATATATATATATATATATATATATACAGGGAGTCACGACGAAATGTCATAACTTCGATAGCTTATAGCTCAGGTCATTCCCAGTCAAAACCTCATATGAACATAGGTCTGATTCTTAACCGTAACACGTACAAACCTCTAAACAGAGACCCACTGGAGGATGATAATAAAATGTTTAACAGAAAATTAAGAGAAATATTAAAAAATAACTGTAATGGGCTTTCTAAGCAGTTTCTTAGTATCAATCCGTCGCTACCATATTTGTACGGTTTAGTAAAAACACACAAACTTAATAATTCCATGAGGCCTATTGTTAGCTCAGTAGGCTCCGTAACCTATAAGCTATATAAATGGTTAGTTAGTTTATTAATGCCTTTAGCTGGCTCTATTTCCGAGTCACATATTTTAAATAGCATGGATTTTATTAACAAACTGAAGTTTCCTAATGACCCTAATTTCAAATTGGTAAGTTTTAATGTATGCTCATTATTCACAAAAGTCCCTCATGATGACCTACTTGATTTTTTAAAAGATAAGATCTCTGAATAATCCTTCCCTGTTCAGCACAACACTCTTATTGAGTTAATTAAGCTTTGCGTCAAAGATTGTAAATTTCAGTTTGAAAATAAGTTTTATGCTGTATCGTTTGGATTGATGATGGAAAATTCCCTCTCACCGGTATTAGCTAACTTATGTATGGAATTTTTTGAAAGCAGAATTTTGCCTACTATTGTTAATTTTAACCTTGTTTGGTACAGGTATATAGATGATATTTTATGCCTTTGGCCTAATAATTTCGATGTTGACTTATTTCTTGGTCGGCTCAACAATTTAGTCCCATCTATTAAATTCACGGTTGAAAAAGAAAATGATGGAAGCTTAGCTTTTCAGGATCTAAAAATTCGGAGATGCTTTAATCATTTCAAATTTGGAGTTTATCGTAAGCCTACTAATAATAACTCTTATGTGCATTTTTATTCTGACCATCATCCCTCGATTATATCTTCTATTTTCTCTGCTGTGTTTCTCAGAGCATTGAGCGTTGTCAGTGCTGAATTTTTAGATTCCGAGTTATGCAATATCAATGAATATTGGTACTAAATTATGTTATCCAATTTCATTTTTAGATAACTGCTTTAGGAAAGCAAAGAATAGGTATTAATATAGTGTATCTGTAAAGGAATTTGAGCGTAAAAATATCCTTAGCCTACCTTACCATGTTAATTTTCACTATCTTCCGAATTTAGTTAAAGCAATTGGTATCAATGTAGTCTTTAAGTATAATAATACTGTTAAAGCACGCCTAATAAAGAATAGCCCGGAATGTGGTTGGTTGTGTGTATTCAACCGGATGTACACATGTAACTCAGTATATATAGGGCAAACGTGTAAAACGTTAGATACTGGGGTAAAACAGCATAAATATGCGTGTAGAACAGCAAATATTTCTAATGCATTTTTTAATCATATGTATAGATGTAATCAGTTTCAAGTGGGATAGTTCTAAAGCGCTCATTAAAAACACAGATATAACTGAAAGGAATATTCTAGAATGTGCACTTACCATTTTAAAAATAATTTTAATAACAGTGTTGGAAGGTATAAAATTGGCAATATCCTGTTAAAATTCCTTTCGCCTCTCATTAACTCTTGTTAATTATGTGCTAATCTTTTTGTTTTTTCGTCCCGCTGTATATATTTTGGGCATCTTGCCTTCTCCCTTCATTCCCTGACGAGGTGTACTTCTGAATACACGAAAGGCCTTGGAATCATTTTCCTTTTTCCTTGTGGATTTGCATCATTCATTCATTTCACTGGTTTAATTGTGAAATTCATCATATATATATATATATATATATATAGAGAGAGAGAGAGAGGTCTATATATATATATGTATATACAAACAACGAAAATATCACGACTAAACCTAACCAATCGTAAAGGGCGATTGACATTGGGGCTTATTAAAATTGCGGGTGCATAACAGAAAAATACCCATCTATAGGGTGCCCCGAAAGTCTTGTTACACCTATGTATAATCTCGGAATATTAAATGATGTTTGGTTGCAAGAGGATGGAGCACCTCCCCACTATTCCTTGAGGGTTTGTGAATATTTAAATGAGGTGTTTCTGATCGACGGATTGGAACATTAAAATGCAACATTAAAATGGCCTCCGAGAAGCCCAGATTTCTCGAGTTGTGACAATGCATTATGGGGATTTATAAAGGAAAAGTTTTATCAAAAACGTTATGATTCCAATGACGGACTAAAGGAAGGCGTAAAGGATGCTTTTAAACTTGTAACACCTAAAATGATGAGGAGCATAGCACACCGAACTTGGCGTAAAATCATTCTGTGCAGTGAGAACGATGGTTTGCATAGAGATCCATTGGATACATGATAAACTTGTGTATAACTATGTATAAACTACAATGTTGTATAATTCTGTATAAAATAAAATGTCTCACAGTGTTTTCTACTATATACTTTCAATACCATAGTTACAGGACACTGGAGTACAGTGGTGTACTAAGGGGGGTGCGAGGGGGGCGGTCCGCCCCGGGTGACAGCCAGGAGGGGGTGCCATCAGGAGAGTTGAAATACCAGTACAAGTTTTCAAACCAAATGAAAAATTCGCCAAAGTAAGAAAAAAAAAATTAAAAATGTTCAAACTATTACAACAGCTTAATGTTAATTTCCACTATAAAATAAATTTTTGTTTTTATTGGCAATACAAAATTTACAAACGAAAAATTAAATATTTGATAAAAATTACATCGAAAGGCGAACGTTTGTTGAGGTTTTAGTCATCAGTTTGTTGAGCATAGCGAGCTGGCTGCAACTGACATTCCAAGTCTTGTTCACTTGACACTGTGACTCCACATACATGACGTATGTTTCATTAAATAATTATGATAAAGCATAAAGTGCTGGTGTTTATAACAATATCATGGTACTTATACCAGTGTCCAGTAATTTTTGACAATGTGGTATCATAGTGATGTTCATAGTGATGAATATGCAAAGAAGGTGAATTTTGATGAGGTCATTGATCAATTTGCAGAAATTAAGGCTCGAAAGCAGAGACTGTGAATCCTCTCTATTTACCTTTGAAGAAAAGACTGAGCGTTGAGACTGGATTTCCTGTGTTTTTTGTATAAAATAAAGTGCAGTATTACCTGTTCACTGAATTTTTAATGTCCTGCATTTTTCTTATTTCTAATTTGCTTATGACAGTACTGTACTATTTAAAAATCTACTTGCAAACATAATATATTTTTCTGTGTGTTTAAATTTTAAAATTATTTATGGGGGGTGCCAAAGGAAGGATCCGCTCGGGGTGCCAAATACTTTAGGTACGCCCCTGCTGGAGTAACATTTACATAGGTATAACAAGACATTCAGGACACCCTGTAGATATAAAATAATGAATATTAGACCTCTCATTATACACAAGGTATCCCAGTGAAATAGTGAGGAAGTTGTCTGAAAGTTAAAATAAACTTACTGTATATAATGTATAATTGAGTTGGCAAGTAACCACAAAGATGAGAAATTTAAGTTAAATAGAAATTCAGAAGAACTTAAACATTGGTACAGAGAATTGGTTGAAAATTTTATAAAATAGATAAAATACAGAAGTTTACAAGTAGGATTTTAGCCTTAAATAAAAATAAAACATATTTTATCTAAGAGATGAGTTCAAAGGTTTGTGGAATAATTTTAATGAGGAGATGAGTTCAAAGGTTTGTGGAATAATTTTAATAAGGATGGTTTGCAATTATGGAACTAGGGTGGCCAGATGTCCGGCTTTAGGCGGACAGTCCGCCTTTTGAGCACTTTGTCCTTAGGGTGGCCATTTCCAAATTTCCAAAAAGGAGGACACTGCGTATGTGGCCGTACGTTAACATATATATATATATATATATATATATATAATTCAGTGGCGGCTCGTGGTAATTTTACTTACGCATGCAGTCACATGCATTACAGTGTAGTACATATTAGATAAGCTGTATTTTGTCTTTTATCTTATTCTTATGAGTTATGTAGTAACCGAGGATAGAACCAATATTATATTAATAATATTAATAATAATTTTAACTTTATTTTTTTAACTTAAATAATAATTTTAAATTCATTGAGTATATTATTTACGCATGCAGTGCATGCCTTGCATTCATTAAGAAGCCGCCCCTGAATTTATATATATATATATATATAATATATATATATGATACACACAGACCGTGCATGGAACAAGGAACTCTTCTGGGATAATTAAATCCACTATAGTCCAAATAAGTAATGGTAAATGACAAATACCATAGTTTTTCTTTTTTATGATGCAAGCCCGACGTGGGCAACGGGCCTCTCGCAAAGAGGTCCCATAAATATAGCTTCCCTCACCAGCTATCTGCAAAGCAGACAGGATCCAGCTTTGGGACATGGATCTAGGGTTTAAAACAGCCTAGACCCACTACATTTAGGACCTCAATATAAGTAAAAGACTCGTTGCATTCACGTCGGATTGAATAAATCAAAGAAAAAGGGGTAACTATTATATTTTTAGCCAAAACCAAAACTTAAACCTCAACTGGCAGAATTGAGCGTCCACTTTTCAAGGCACATAACATGTCCGTTTCATGATGGGAATGAACTCAGAATGGTTCCCTGAGTTTTTTATGATACACACAGACCGTGCATGGAACAAGGAACTCTTCTGGGATAATTAAATCCACTATAGTCCGAATAAGTAATGGTAAATGACAAATACCATACTTATTCGGACTATAGTGGATTTAATTATCCCAGAAGAGTTCCTTGTTCCATGCACGGTCTGTGTGTATCATAAAAAACTTAGGGAACCATTCTGAGTTCATTCCCATCATGAAACGGACATGTTATGTGCCTTGAAAAGTGGACGCTCAATTCTGCCAGTTGAGGTTTAAGTTTTGGTTTTGGCTAAAAATATAATAGTTACCCCTTTTTCTTTGATTTATTCAATCCGACGTGAATGCAACGAGTCTTTTACTTATATTGAGGTTCTAAATGTAGTGGGCTAGGCTGCTTTAAACCCTAGATCCATGTCCCAAAGCTGGATCCTGTCTGCTTTGCAGATAGCTGGTGAGGGAAGCTATATTTATGGGACCTCTTTGCGAGAGACCCGTTGCCCACGTCGGGCTTGCATCATGAAAAAGAAAAACTATGGTATTTGTAAGTTACCATTACTTATTCGGACTATAGTGGATTTAATTATCCCAGAAGAGTTCCTTGTTCCATGCACGGTCTGTGTGTATCATAAAAAACTCAGGGAACCATTCTGAGTTCATTCCCATATATATATATATATATATATATATATATATATAAATATATGTTAACGTACGGCCAAATACGCAGTGTCCTCCTTTTTAAATGGCCACCCTATGTGGAACCTTGTCAAATGTATTAATAAATTCCAAATAAATAATGTGTAGGCTAGTTTATGTTCATCATCTAACTGATCAGATAAAAAATAAAAAATCTAAAAACCATTCTTAGTCTAAATCCATGTTGTGAACTTGAAATAAGATTAAAACTATCCAAATGTTCTTGAATATTAGCTGTTCTTTATAGCCCTTTCAACCAACAGTCCATTCATCAACGTACCATACACAAATTTTTTATTACATTTGAGCCAGTGGGGCTGAATCTTATGTTTTAAAATCTTGAAATAGAAAGTTCTGACAGGATTTTGTAGATAATGTAGTTTGAAGAGTTTGCTCAATCTTTGAGACGTGTTCTTGAGAGGAAACCCTGATAGGATTTCTTTAAACTTTCTCAATCTGTAACGCTGTAAGTTTGTAGCTAATGTTTTAATAATTCTGCATGCTACCATACTACTGAGAGTAGAAGTACAACCATTATATTTAAATAGGTTTAACCATAATTTATTAAATTTGGCTTAAAGTATTTGTTAGCCTACCTACCTACCTACCTACCTACCTACCTACTAGTTAGAACTATATTCTAAAATAATTTTAGAATAATTCTAATTTCAATAAATCATACCATCAAATATATATGAATATTTGAAAATTTATTTCTGATAATGCCTTCAAAGCAACGCTATTTGTCAGCTTTTTCACACTTCCCTTATTTATATGAGTTCATAACCTTTTATCATTGGTTACCTGTGAATATTACAGAGCTTACATATTCAAAGAGTTCCATATTTTGAGTAGGTCATACCATGCATTGAAGGACTCCGTCTTCCTCTTATGTTTACATTTAGTGTTTATTCATTGTATCTGTATGTTTTAGGTCATTATCTTGCTCTAGGTTAAAGTTTGAATCAATATATCATTCACGTTAGAGGGAGCATCACGGTTCAAAAGTTGTTTGCTCCAAGCAGCAACATTAGTAGCATGACCGCAAAATGTTAGAGTGCAATGCAATTGCAAATGTTGCAAGATGTTACAAGAGTGACAACCCCCCACCCCTTGTTGCAGCCCCAATCCTCTTTGTTGCAAGGCGCTCCATAGTGCCAACCCCCACCCCCTTGTTGCGAGGCACCCCATAGTGCCAACCCCCTTTGTTGCAAGGCACCCCAAAATGGGGGAGGGGTTGCAAGAGCAAAAAGGGGTTATGCAACTTGGAGGCGGAGTTATCCCCCAAGTTGCAATGAACCCCGCTGGGGGAGACCTAACCTAAGGGAGAGGAGAAAGAGGAGAGGTGTTCGCCAGGCAGCAGCCAAGCGCATATTAAGACTTCAGCCGAGCGGCCGTTGTCTTATAGGGCCCCTAATCAGCCAGTGCCACCAGGCATCATCAGCCAGTTGGCTTAATCAGCCAGTGCCTCCAGGCATCATCAGCCAGTTGGCTTAATCAGCCAGTGACTCCAGTGTAAACATCCTTCCACGGTTCGTAGGACAGGATCCCGTTATTGCAACACTCGATCATGTTGTTTATCTGTTTATTTCCCTCTCTCATATATATATATATATATATATATATATATATATATATATATATACATATACACACTTCCCCGTTTAAAAGTAGGTCTAAGGTGGAGCGTAAACATCCTTCCACGGTTCATAGGGACAGGATTCCATTATTGCAACATTCGATCACGTTGTTTAGCTGTTTATTTCCCTCTCTCATATACGTATATACAGGGTGTCCGAGAATTATCTGTACAATTTTTGGCTGTTATTAAAAGTCAACCATGAAGTGTAGAAATTCCAGTTTGTCCCATTTTACAGAGAATCTCATTAAGTTTTTTCTGATACCACGTTTTGACAAGGTTTTTAGAAATGTACGCGGGTGACAGACATTGATGATTTACTGTAAAAGCAAGAATCACAGCTGCTATTGAGCGAATTGATGTGGATATGCTGCAGCGTACATGGCAACATTTGGATTATCGATTGGATGTTTTGCGAATCACTGATGGTGCACATATCGAATGTTTGTAACAACGTTACTTTAATAAAAGAAACTTTTGAAAATACAGATTCTAAATAATCTTGTTTAAGAATTTTACGTGTGTTATCAAGAATTTTATTAAAAGATGAAATGGTACAGATAATGTTCGGACACACTGGAATTTCTAAAAAACTTGTCAAAACTTGGTATCAGAAAACACTTAATGAGATTCTCTGTAAAATGGGACAACACTGGAATTTCTACACTTCATGGTTGACTTTTAATAACAGCCAAAAATTGTACAGATAATTCTCGGACACCCTGTATACACACACACACATATATATATATATATATATATATATATATATACATATATACTCTATATATATATATATATATATAATATATATATATATATATATATATATATATATATGAAAATTATTTCACGAAGGTAACACGTGAAAAATATTTATGATGAATAAAACCACGAAGGAAAGGAAACACAAAATGGTGCTCAAGCGCTTTCGTCTAATGACATCCTCAGGAACACTGAAGTACATAAAAAGGTTAAGCCTACATATAGGTTACAGAAAGAAAAAAAAAAAAAATAAATAACATACATACACACACACACACACATATATATACACATACATATCTATATATACAAATACATACATACATACATACATACATATATATACAATAAACAGAGAAGTAAAAATAATAAAAATTAAAATTAAACCTTAAAGGATTACCAGTGAGGCGTACAGATTTGTAAGGAAAAATATCGATTTTTAGCACAAGATCAAATGGATTATAAAAATACAAAATTATACTGGAACTCTGCCGGGTTTTAACACAATGCTGCCTATGGTCAGGTTTCGATATATAGGGTGGGGCACGGGAACCAAGTGTTTTTGGAATAATCAGGAAAATGATATTTATTTTTGTAAAGAAAATATATTGGTAGAACAACATTCGTAAGAACATAGCATTTCATGTCATAATAATCATGTACCGAAAATTATATCTGGCATATGATGTCCTTGGCCGTCGACGCATTGTTGAAGGCGTTTACGAAAATTGGCCTCCACTCTTCCCAGCAGGTCTCTGTTGATTTGGATGATTTGTTGACGGATCGCTTCCTTCAATGCATCTAATGTACGGGGCTTGTCCTCGTAGACACGTGACTTGAGGTACCCCCATAGAAAGAAGTCACATGTGGACAAGTCAGGGGACCGAGGGGGCCATGCAATGTCACCAAATCTCGAAATGAGATGGTTGGGAAACAGGGGGCGAAGAACAGCCATTGACGCTCTGGCGGTGTGTGGCGTGGCCCCATCTTGCTGAAACCACAAATGTCGACGAGCAATACGCCTTCTTCGTAACTCAGGGATGAAAAAGGTGTTCACCATCTCAATGTAACGCCCAGATGTTATGGTAACGGTAACCCCATTTTGTTCGAAGAAATAGGGACCGATGACGCCAAACTTTCCCACCGCGCACCAAACTGTAACCTTAGGGCTATGCAGCGGTTTTTCATGGAGTTGTCGCGGATTTTCAGCAGCCCAATACCGACAGTTTTGATTGTTGACGGCCCCATTAAGGTGGAAATGGGCTTCATCACTCATTACCACCATCATGTTTTCATTCTGCTCATAAAGTGCAAGCATTTCCTGTGCAAAATTCAGTCGTTGGGGGCAATCGTTTACATTCAATTCCTGCACCATCGCTAACTTGTATGGGTGAAAATGTAATTCTTCATGCAAAATCCGTCTAACAGTACGATTGCTGATTCCGAGTGCAGCTGAATGTCTCCGAGCAGAGCGGCCTGGGCTTTGCAACATCGCTTGTCTGACCCTTTCAACGTTCTCTGGAGTACGCACAGTGCGTTGCGGCCCCTTCGGTTTTGTTTTCATTATTGAGCCTCCTGTTCGAAGATTGTTAACCCAACGTAAGATTGTGTCACGAGCGGGAACAGAGTCATTTCGATGAATGTTGAATCTGCGGCGAAACGCACGCTGAACTGCTGTCACTGACTCGCCACTCCTAACAAAATGATCATACGCGAACATGCGGTGTTCTAACGTCCACTGCTCCATGAGGCACCTGAAAGATAAAGGTGAGTGTTAGTTAAAGTAAATGCTATGAACCCGGAATGGAATGCTACCTACCGACGCCCTCCCATTCCTATGGCCGATTACTAGCTATTCAAAAAACACTTATTCCCGTGCCCCACCCTGTATATAAAATAAAAAAAAATAAAAAAAAAATAAATAAAATGCAAATTAAGAGTTAATCGATTTTTAGCACAAGATCAAATGGATTATAAAAATACAAATTTATAATGGAACTCTGTCCGGGATTTTAACACACTGCTGCCTATGTCAGGTTTTGATATATATATAAAAAAAATAAAATGCAAATTAAAAGTTAATAAAGTAGAAGACAAGTTACCAAAGATTTAATGTTTTACCCTCTTATTTAAATCTGTTTTAAAGGAATTCAACATAACAGGATCGAGTTGAAAAAGACCTTTGCTTATGTTGAGTTATTTGAAAGTTGGATAATAGCAGACTCAAGAATATTTCTATTAACAATGTTGCTTGAATGAATAAAACTGAAGCATTTCCAATCAATACAGTGGGCTAACTCTGACAAATGGACAAAAAGGGCATGGACAACTGTCCTGTTCTAACGGAATATTGATGCTGTTTTATACGTGTGTGCAAATCCTTTCCCGTCTGACCTATGTAAAAGGAATCACATTGTTTACAACCAATTTTATAGATAATGCCTGAATTATTGGTAGGGCTATTTTTTACTATGATATTTTTCACAATATTGTTATATGAAAATACTACATTAATATCCAAAAGTTTAAGTACATTAGCAATGCCTAAAAAGCCGGGAAAAATGGAAGTACTAAAATATTTTTTGACAAAGTACGAGTGTTAATATTGACACGATAGAAAGTTCGTTTTGCCTTGTTGAGACAAGATTCCATAAACGCAGATGGATAACACAAATCACTTCCAATACCGTTGATTTTTTTCCAATTCGGCATCGATGTATTCCGGACTGGCGATCCTAAGGGCGCGGAGAAACAATGATGAAAATATGGCCTTCTTAGTGGGGGTATCATGTCCCGAGTAAAAGTGTACGTAGGACAAATTGTTTGTCGTTTTCCGATAGATACTAAACTTAAAACCTGGGCTTTCCCTATGTACACGCACATCCAAAAATGGGATTGAATTGTCTTGCTCAACTTCTAAAGTAAACTTAATGGAGGGGACTTGATCATTTAACTGAAGGAGGAAGCTATCCAGGTCACGATTCATGGGCCAGATACACAAAATATCGTCGATGTACCGCAACCAAGGGATGCCAACCCCCAGGATTCTCGGAATATAGGTAATTTCGAAAACTCCATATAAATATTGGAGAGGAGGGGCGATAAGGGGTTGCCCATAGCCATCCCAGAAACTTGTTGATAATACTCGTTATTGAAAGTGAATTTACAGTCTTTGATGCAAAGCTTAATGAGTTCCAAAACAATGTGTGAAGGTAGTGGCAGGTCATACTTAGTAATTCTTGGGAGAGAAAGTCAAGCATATCGTCAATCGACACTTTTGTAAACAATGAACAAACATCAAAACTAATCAATTTATCGTTAGTTTCAGTACGTGCATTATTCAATTTTTCCGTAAGATCCATGGAATTTTTTACATGTGAATCAGAGATAGTTCCGAGAATGGGGGACAAGACTTTGACAAGCCATTTGGAGAGTTTATAAGTAATAGAGCCCACCGAGAATCCTGGGGGTTGGCATCCTTGGTTGCGGTACGTCGACGATATTTTGTGTATCTGGCCCATGAATCGTGACCTGGATAGCTTCCTCCTTCAGTTAAATGATCAAGTCCCCTCCATTAAGTTTACTTTAGAAGTTGAGCAAGACAATTCAATCCCATTTTTGGATGGGCGTGTACATAGGGAAAGCCCAGGTTTTAAGTTTAGTATCTATCGGAAAACGACAAACAATTTGTCCTACGTACACTTTTACTCGGGACATGATACCCCCACTAAGAAGGCCATATTTTCATCATTGTTTCTCCGCGCCCTTAGGATCGCCAGTCGGAATACATCGATGCCGAATTGGAAAAAATCAACGGTATTGGAAGTGATTTGTGTTATCCATCTGCGTTTATGGAATCTTGTCTCAACAAGGCAAAACGAACTTTCTATCGTGTCAATATTAACACTCGTACTTTGTCAAAAAATATTTTAGTACTTCCATTTTTCCCGGGCTTTTTAGGCATTGCTAATGTACTTAAACTTTTGGATATTAATGTAGTATTTTCATATAACAATATTGTGAAAAATATCATAGTAAAAAATAGCCCTACCAATAATTCAGGCATTATCTATAAAATTGGTTGTAAACAATGTGATTCCTTTTACATAGGTCAGACGGGAAAGGATTTGCACACACGTATAAAACAGCATCAATATTCCGTTAGAACAGGACAGTTGTCCAGTGCCCTTTTTGTCCATTGTCAGAGTTAGCCCACTGTATTGATTGGAATAATGCTTCAGTTTTATTCCATTCAAGCAACATTGTTAATAGAAATATTCTTGAGTCTGCCATTATCCAACTTTCAAATAACTTCAACATAAGCAAAGGTCTTTTTCAACTCGATCCTGTTATGTTGAATTCCTTTAAAACAGATTTAAATAAGAAGGGTAAAACATTAAATCTTTGGTAAACTTGTCTTCTACTTTATTAACTTTTTAATTTGAATTTTATTTTTTTTTTTATATATATCAAAACCTGACCATAGGCAGCAGTGTGTTAAAACCCGGACAGAGTTCCATTATAATTTGTATTTTTATAATCCATTTGATCTTGTGCTAAAAATCGATTAACTTTTAATTTGCATTTTATTTATTTATTTATTTTTTTTTTTATATATATCGAAACCTGACCATAGGCAGCATTGTGTTAAAACCCGGCAGAGTTCCAGTATAATTTTGTATTTTTATAATCCATTTGATCTTGTGCTAAAAATCGATATTTTTCCTTACAAATCTGTACGCCTCACTGGTAATCCTTTAAGGTTTTAATTTTTAATTTTTTATTATTTTTACTTCTCGTTTATTGTATATATATGTATGTATGTATGTATGTATGTATTTGTATATATAGATATGTATGTATATATATATATATATATATGTGTGTGTGTGTGTATGTATGTTATTTCTTTTTTCTTTTTTTTTCTTTCTGTAACCTATATATAGGCTTAACCTTTTTATGTACTTCAGTGTTCCTGAGGATGTCATTAGACGAAAGCGCTTGAGCACCATTTTGTGTTTCCTTTCCTTCGTGGTTTTATTCATCATATATATATATATAATGTATATATTATGTATACACTTCCCCGTTTAAAAATAGGTCTAAGGTGGAGCGTAAATATCCTTCCACGGTTCGTAGGGGCAGGATCCCGTTATTGCAACACTCGATCATGTTGTTTATCTGTTTATTTCTCTCTCTCATATATATATATATAATATATATATATTAGGGTGCATCAAACGCCCTTAGGTTCTTAGATTTTAATGTCTATTCTCTCAAATGTTACACTTGTTGCTAGAAGTGTGTATGCCAAACATTAATTAAATCGGAGGTGGTCCTGGGTTGCCACCTGTCACTTTTATATTTTCGCGGCAATTTTCGGGGGCCGCGCTATGTAAAAATATCTATTTTTTTTATTTACCAACCAGTTGACAACTTACATTGTTTCTTTTAATATAGAGTTGCTAAGGGGTGATTTACATAACATTTGAGAGAATAGACATTAAAATCCAAGAACCTAAGGGCGTTTGATGCACCCTAAAGGGGTGATTTACATAAAACATGTACCATAAACGAAACTTCACTTATAGTCTAATAATATCCTTTATTGTCTTTCAGAAACAATGGAAGCTGTAACAATGGAAGCTAAGAAGACCAGATTAGCAAGTGCCATTTTTGGTCTTGGCAATGCTCTTACAGAAGGAGATGGTACATTGACAGGAGTCCGCCTCCCAACTTGCCGGCAGGTTCTTCGATGCGTGATGTGGCACATCCAGAAAGAAATATGTGAAGGCAAACAAACACAGCCACTCAAATGGAAATCTGCCAGCATAGTCCTTATCCAGCTGAAAACATTCTACACTAAAGCAAATATTCCTATGCTTTCAGACCATCAATGCTGCAAACTAATACTTGACCTTCTTAATGACAATAACAAATTGCGTCAAATACCTGTTTCTCGCAGAGAATCTCCAAACACTTTGGCTAAGTTGCAATCCATGAATGAACGTCTTGATAAGACCTTTGGTGTATGGACAAAAGATGCAATGACAAACATTAAGAATGAGGAAGATAGAGCATTTTTAGAGTCAATGAAATCTGACAGAGTAGCCTCATTTGGTAGTGTTGACAAGAAGAAAGCTGATAAAGATCGTAGAAAAGAAAAACGCATCTTAGCGGAAGCTTCAAGACGAGAACGTCATGAATCATCCAGTGTACAAGAGATGAAAAGTTCTGTATGCTCTGATGATAGTGCCTCTGCAGATAGCTTGGAAGAAACTGAAGAAGAGGCGATTCCAGAGCTTCAAAGGAAGCGTAGTCACCACAGATCAACATATGCAGGTACGTCTGCCTTTATTCCTCATGATATTCTGAAAAGGCCTTCAGTCGTGTCTGTTGCTACTCGACTAAACATAACTCCTGTTCAACAGGCTGTGCTCACCGAAGCTGTAATTCAAGAGGCAGGAGGTGATCCACGTCGTGTGGCCAAGTCGTATTCACCTGCTGATAAGGCTCGACGATCAATAACAAGTGCTATCGCCAAAGATATTCGAGAAAATTGGATCGCCCCAACAGCTGCAACACTTCACTGGGATGGCAAGCAGATGCATACGCTCACAAACAAGAATGGCAAGGAAGAAAGATTGCCAGTGTTGGTTGGGAATGCCACTGATGTAAAGCTACTGGGAGTGGCTAGATATCCTCGTGGAAGTGATATGTCATCAGGTGACATCATTGCCGAGCACACTTACACGTTTCTACATTCATGGAAGTGCAAACAGTCAGTTGTCAACTTATGTTTTGACACAACAGCATCAAACACTGGACACGTTACAGCTGCTTGTGTTACCATTCAATCAAAACTGGACCGTGCTCTTCTGTGGTGTGCATGTCGCCATCATGTTGGAGAGGTAATCCTGGATCATGTGTTTGACGCTCTCAAAATTGAGACATCAAAGTCTCCAGAAGCATCTTTGTTCCAAAGATTCCAGAAGAATTGGGAACGCATATCGCATGCAAAGGATGAAAGTTTAACCAAAATTGACATTTCAATGTACAATGACGATGCACAACAACTGCTTTTATCCTGCAAAAACAAGGTTTTAAGCACAATCCGCACAAGCGCTTCATACTGTAGGGAAGACTACAAGGAAATGGCACAACTCTGCCAGGTAGTCCTCGATGATGATGTCACAAAACAAGGAACACTCCACAGACCTGGGGCCATGCATAAAGCAAGGTGGATGTCAAAGATTCTTTATTCCATCAAAATATGCCTACTTGAAGAGCAAATTTCTGTACTACCTCGAGGAACTGTAACAACACAACATCAACAGGAAAAACTGAGGGAGTTTGTTGTTTTTGTTGTTTATATTTATTGTGATTGGTGGCTCATATGTCAGTCTGCTTCAAATGCCCCATGGTTTGATTTGTGCTTATACAAGACTCTGCTCAACTATAAAGCTGTCAACTCAATCATTTCAGTCAGCGCTGTGAAAGCCTTTGATAGACATTTGTGGTATTTAACCCCAGAACTGGTTGTTTTGGCACTGTTCAGCAATGCAGTACCTCAAAAGGAGCGTCGTGCCCTTGCAGATGTGTTACTGGCCATACAACCAGATGAAATGCCAAGCACTCCAAAACACCGCTACGGTTCTGGATATGGCAAACCGTCATTTCCAAAAATTACAGAAGCGACAACCCTGGCTGATCTTGTGAACGAGGACTCGTGGTTTACAGTGAACCTTCTTCACCTGGATATGACCTTCCTAACAGAGGATGTTGACAATTGGCAGAACAATGACCACTTCAAGGCAGCCAAGTCCATTGTGGATGGGTTAAATGTTGTGAATGACCCTGCGGAGAGAGCAGTAAAGCTCACAACTGATTTTGTCTCAGCTGCAAGAGGAGAAGACCACTTCCAAAATCTTCTTCAAGTGGTTGAATGTGACCGCAAAGCGAGGCCAAATTTGCGGAAACGAGCAAAGTTGGAGTAGTGACATTGGCGTTGTGTTTTATACATTTTCAACTTTCAATCAATGTAAGTATAGTAATACCGAATATTTGTATACTAGTATTATAAGTAATACCGAATATTCGGTGCATCACTACTAAATATATAAAAGTGGCCGGTGGCCACCCAGGACCACCTCCGATTTGATTTAGTTTTTGCATTCATACTTCTACCAACAAGTGTAACATTTGAGAGAATAGACATTAAAATCTAACAACTTTTTGAAAATCATGGGGCGTTTAATGCACCCTAATATATATATATATATATATATATATATATATATATATATATATATATATATATATATATACTTCCCCGTTTAAAAGAAGGTCTAAGGTGGAGTGTAAAGATTCAACAGAATGAACATTTCGAACGGGGAGCAAAGGTGAGCCTATATATGTAAATTTCCGGAAAAAAGTTCATCTAAAAATTCGTGTTAACATCTTTCTACGTTTCTCTCTCATATACCGAGTGTCCCCAAAAAAATGCTTACACATCATATTAACATATATATGAATAAGAAAAATAGGCGGATAGTAAATAGATAACAAATAGGCTTCTTTAATGTTTAAATGTTCGACATATGAGCCAGCAGCGTTAATACCTTCATGGTTGTGCTGCTTATTTTAATGTTTTAAATGTTCAAAATGTCCGCCACTAGCATCAATACATTCTTGACAACGGCGCGCAACAGATCGGCATGATGTTCGCATTGTTCGGAGTGGAATGTTGGCACAGGCTATTTCAATTTCGTGTCTCAAGGCCTGTAGTGTCCTTGGTTTTTCAGCATACACAGTGTTCTTCAGAGTGCTCCACAAGTAAAAGTCTAAGGGTGTTAAGTCAGGAGATCGTGGTGGATACTCCGTACATCCCCTACGTCGTATCCATCTTCTAGGAAAACAAACATTGAGAAAATGTCTAACGTCATTGTGGTAATGTGGTGGCGCGCCATCCTGCTGAAAGTAACTTCTTCCAAAAAAGAGCTCTGATTGAAGGTACAATGCTGTCTTGCAGCACTGATAAGTAAGCAGTACCTGTGACAGTGTCCTCAAAGAAAAATGGCATTATCAGTCCTCTGGAAGACAGACCACACCATACCGACACTCCTGGTTGATTAAGTGCTCGTTCTTCTGTTACGTTTGGATTTTCGGTGGCCCAGTACACACAGTTGTGTCGATTGATAGTACCATTAAGTTTAAAAGTGGCTTCATCGGACCAAACAATGAAATCAGGAAAATAATGTTTTTCATCACACATGTGCAAAAACCACTCACAAAATTCTTTTCGACGATCTGGATCGTCCTCATTCATTACATGGAGCAGTCTAAGTATGTACGGTTTCCACTTTTCACGTCGCAAAGTGCGATGAATGCTGGATTTAGAAACACCAGTCTCACGAGAACATTGCCTTGTAGACTTATTTGGAAAGTTTGTGAAGGCCTGTAACACGGTCTCAACACTTTCATTGTAAGTTGAAGTGCGACGTCTTCCAGATCGGCCTTTGTTGACGTTTTGCACTGTTCCGTCAGTCTCACACTTATCACGTTATCTTGTAATTGTCACCCGTGATGGTGGTAATGTTCCAAACTCATTTCTCCAATGTCTCTGTACCTCAGCCACATTCTCCGTCTTCCAGTAGTGTTTTAGAATCCACTTACTTTGCTCAAACGATAACTGCAATGCCGCCATTTCCTGTAACAAGGGATACTACTGTTATTTATGTACAATACACCATTACTATACTAATATACTACTAATACTAAGTACTATAAATATACTAATACATCAGCGCATATTACTATCATCTAAAGTGTGCATGTTGATATATATGTAAAAATGAACAATGAATGATCCATATTCATTTTTACATGAGAAACCAAAATCGCCTGATACGATTTTGGATAAAAAAAATTTATTTCTTGCTTTCTATATTTTTTCTGTGTCACAACCATGACCTACCATTCCTCTGGTTTAAGTCGTATCCATATTTCCATATCCTATCTTGACCATTATCCTATATCAATTTTATTAAATATTCATTATTACTCGTGTCAGTCTATGCATCCATACCTGTTCGTTTAAAGTCGTCCAAATACGTTCGCATGCATTATTTTTTCTTTTATTTTCTTTTAAGTGCGTTCACCTCTCGCAAGCTGCTCATTCATGCTGATTCAGGGTGTTCGAATTCCGATGACGTCGCCAAAAGCAAGCATCTGAATTCGAAATCCTCTCTCTTGCTTCTGCTACAAATTTATAACATAAGGTGTTATGCTGTATGTTATGTTATATTATTATAATATACTGTATTGTTTCCCTGCCTGGCCACTAGTTCGTTATCAGCTTGCGTCACATAGTTATTCCCGTTCTCATTACTTGTACTTACTATTTCTACCTAATTGTCATTCAAATTCTATATTACTTATGTATTACGTTATCATAAATGTCCGTGTACTTCCAATGAAAAGTACACCGTATTTTTGTCCGCTTTCCTCATCGCTGGCTAATTAGACTTTCAAACTCTGATAACCAACCAGGTTCTAATAATATTTGACATAATTTGACGAAATTATTGTTAACTATAAATATATAACATTGTTGGTAATCCCCTTTAAATTATAGAACAACGGTTAACTCCCCTTCATTATATCAATTGTATCACGTATTTAGATTAATTCAGTAGTAGATATGTCAATTAACAATTTGCTAAAATTGTAATTAAATGTAATAGTTTAATATAATGTAATTAATGTATTTTAGTGACGACAATTAACGATAATAAGCGAATGTGAATTGGTTGGTAATTGTAATCATAATTGTAATAAACCGAAATTACAATGTACTCAGGGTGTACTTGGATTGTACTCAATGTACTACGAAATTATGTCGCCCTTTAGAAACGTATACTCGGCGAAAATACGATTTTTTTATTTTTATTATTTTATTTTTACTTGGAATCTTTCATCTGATCATGTGTTTAGAAGCGGGGAAACTTAACCTTCAAACTGCATTCCCCAAAAATTTAGATTGTATATAAATCATGTAATTGTAAAATGTCACTTCCACTTCTTCACTCCGACTTCGATTACTTCGAATCACTCCCTTGTTAGCAGCCTCGCTGCAAGGAGGGGGCAGAGGCCCCTTGCCTCCTTAATTTTAGATTCCGGCCTGAGCCATGGTCGAAAGAGGTCGAACCTCTACCCCCTGTAAATTCAGAGCACTACCTGTACATTTTAAGAAGTAAACTATAGTAAAAGAAAGTTTTTTTTTATCTTTTCCTTCGAGCCGTGCCTCGTCCGAGAATTTGGTCAGTAAAGTCGATAAGTTATAAAAAGAAAACCGGCGATCCTTCAGAGAAAGTATGACAGTATCATAGAAACAGAAGAATTAACAACTGTCGACCCTATAGCGAGAGAAAAAAATTAGAATGTTATAGAAGAAACTATTGCGAGAAATATCCTTTGCTGCCTCCCAACCAGAACCCCCGTCGATTCGAACCAACCCAGGGCCATAGCCGGAGTGGTTAATATATATATATATATATATCTATATATATATATATATATGTTAATATGATGTGTAAACATTTTATTGGGACACCCGGTGTGTATATATATATATTATATATATATATATATATATATATATATACAGGGTGTCCCATAAGTCTGGACCCATAGGGATTTATAATATATTTTTTTATTATGTTGCAGGTAAACCATGTCACTGACTAGAGAGGAGAGAGTTCAAGTTATTTTGCTGGTCGGGACCCGCAGTCACCGGGAAGTGGCCGAAGAATTCAACAATATGCATCCAGACCGCGCACCAATCACACACAGATGTGTTGGCAAGTTGATAGCCAAATTTAAGGAAATTGGATCCGTAGCTGACAAGCCTCGCAGAGGACCTTCAAGGACTGTTACGGAAGACGAAACCAGTACCAATGTGTTGGCTAGCTTCGCTGTCAGTCCGAAGAAGTCACTTCGACGCATGTCCAGCGAAACTGGGATCTCCAAGAGCAGCATCCACCGCAAGTTTTTTATGATACACACAGACCGTGCATGGAACAAGGAACTCTTCTGGGATAATTAAATCCACTATAGTCCGAATAAGTAATGGTAAATGACAAATACCATACTTATTCGGACTATAGTGGATTTAATTATCCCAGAAGAGTTCCTTGTTCCATGCACGGTCTGTGTGTATCATAAAAAACTTAGGGAACCATTCTGAGTTCATTCCCATCATGAAACGAGAGATGTTATGTGCCTTGAAAAGTGGACGCTCAATTCTGCCAGTTGAGGTTTAAGTTTTGGTTTTGGCTAAAAATATAATAGTTACCCTTTTTCTTTGATTTATTCAATCCGACGTGAATGCAACGAGTCTTTTACTTATATTGAGGTTCTAAATGTAGTGGGCTAGGCTGCTTTAAACCCTAGATCCATGTCCCAAAGCTGGATCCTGTCTGCTTTGCAGATAGCTGGTGAGGGAAGCTATATTTATGGGACCTCTTTGCGAGAGACCCGTTGCCCACGTCGGGCTTGCATCATGAAAAAGAAAAACTATGGTATTTGTAAGTTACCATTACTTATTCGGACTATAGTGGATTTAATTATCCCAGAAGAGTTCCTTGTTCCATGCACGGTCTGTGTGTATCATAAAAAACTCAGGGAACCATTCTGAGTTCATTCCCATATATATATATATATATATATATATATATATATAATATATGTTAACGTACGGCCAAATACGCAGTGTCCTCCTTTTTAAATGGCCACCCTATGTGGAACCTTGTCAAATGTATTAATAAATTCCAAATAAATAATGTGTAGGCTAGTTTATGTTCATCATCTAACTGATCAGATAAAAAAAAAAAATCTAAAAACCATTCTTAGTCTAAATCCATGTTGTGAACTTGAAATAAGATTAAAACTATCCAAATGTTCTTGAATATTAGCTGTTCTTTATAGCCCTTTCAACCAACAGTCCATTCATCAACGTACCATACACAAATTTTTATATTACATTTGAGCCAGTGGGGCTGAATCTTATGTTTTAAAATCTTGAAATAGAAAGTTCTGACAGGATTTTGTAGATAATGTAGTTGAAGAGTTTGCTCAATCTTTGAGACGTGTTCTTGAGAGGAAACCCTGATAGGATTTCTTTAAACTTTCTCAATCTGTAACGCTGTAAGTTTGTAGCTAATGTTTTAATAATTCTGCATGCTACCATACTACTGAGAGTAGAAGTACAACCATTATATTTAAATAGGTTTAACCATAATTTATTAAATTTGGCTTAAAGTATTTGTTAGCCTACCTACCTACCTACCTACCTACCTACCTACCTAGTTAGAACTATATTCTAAAATAATTTTAGAATAATTCTAATTTCAATAAATCATACCATCAAATATATATGAATATTTGAAAATTTATTTCTGATAATGCCTTCAAAGCAACGCTATTTGTCAGCTTTTTCACACTTCCCTTATTTATATGAGTTCATAACCTTTTATCATTGGTTACCTGTGAATATTACAGAGCTTACATATTCAAAGAGTTCCATATTTTGAGTAGGTCATACCATGCATTGAAGGACTCCGTCTTCCTCTTATGTTTACATTTAGTGTTTATTCATTGTATCTGTATGTTTTAGGTCATTATCTTGCTCTAGGTTAAAGTTTGAATCAATATATCATTCACCGTTAGAGGGAGCATCACGGTTCAAAAGTTGTTTGCTCCAAGCAGCAACATTAGTAGCATGACCGCAAAATGTTAGAGTGCAATGCAATTGCAAATGTTGCAAGATGTTACAAGAGTGACAACCCCCCACCCCCTTGTTGCAGCCCCAATCCTCTTTGTTGCAAGGCGCTCCATAGTGCCAACCCCCACCCCTTGTTGCGAGGCACCCCATAGTGCCAACCCCCTTTGTTGCAAGGCACCCCAAAATGGGGGAGGGGTTGCAAGAGCAAAAAGGGGTTATGCAACTTGGAGGCGGAGTTATCCCCCAAGTTGCAATGAACCCCGCTGGGGGAGACCTAACCTAAGGGAGAGGAGAAAGAGGAGAGGTGTTCGCCAGGCAGCAGCCAAGCGCATATTAAGACTTCAGCCGAGCGGCCGTTGTCTTATAGGGCCCCTAATCAGCCAGTGCCACCAGGCATCATCAGCCAGTTGGCTTAATCAGCCAGTGCCTCCAGGCATCATCAGCCAGTTGGCTTAATCAGCCAGTGACTCCAGTGTAAACATCCTTCCACGGTTCGTAGGGACAGGATCCCGTTATTGCAACACTCGATCATGTTGTTTATCTGTTTATTTCCCTCTCTCTATATATATATATATATATATATATATATATATATATATATATATATACATATACACACTTCCCCGTTTAAAAGTAGGTCTAAGGTGGAGCGTAAACATCCTTCCACGGTTCATAGGGACAGGATTCCATTATTGCAACATTCGATCACGTTGTTTAGCTGTTTATTTCCCTCTCTCATATACGTATATACAGGGTGTCCGAGAATTATCTGTACAATTTTTGGCTGTTATTAAAAGTCAACCATGAAGTGTAGAAATTCCAGTTTGTCCCATTTTACAGAGAATCTCATTAAGTTTTTTTCTGATACCACGTTTTGACAAGGTTTTTAGAAATGTACGCGGGGGTGACAGACATTGATGATTTACTGTAAAAGCAAGAATCACAGCTGCTATTGAGCGAATTGATGTGGATATGCTGCAGCGTACATGGCAACATTTGGATTATCGATTGGATGTTTTGCGAATCACTGATGGTGCACATATCGAATGTTTGTAACAACGTTACTTTAATAAAAGAAACTTTTGAAAATACAGATTCTAAATAATCTTGTTTAAGAATTTTACGTGTGTTATCAAGAATTTTATTAAAAGATGAAATGGTACAGATAATGTTCGGACACACTGGAATTTCTAAAAAACTTGTCAAAACTTGGTATCAGAAAACACTTAATGAGATTCTCTGTAAAATGGGACAACACTGGAATTTCTACACTTCATGGTTGACTTTTAATAACAGCCAAAAATTGTACAGATAATTCTCGGACACCCTGTATACACACACACACATATATATATATATATATATATTATATAATATATATACATATATACTCTATATATATATATATATATATATATATATATATATATAACATATGAAAATTATTTCACGAAGGTAACACGTGAAAAATATTTATGATGAATAAAACCACGAAGGAAAGGAAACACAAAATGGTGCTCAAGCGCTTTCGTCTAATGACATCCTCAGGAACACTGAAGTACATAAAAAGGTTAAGCCTACATATAGGTTACAGAAAGAAAAAAAATAAAAAATAAATAACATACATACACACACACACACACATATATATACACATACATATCTATATATACAAATACATACATACATACATACATACATATATATACAATAAACAGAGAAGTAAAAATAATAAAAAATTAAAAATTAAACCTTAAAGGATTACCAGTGAGGCGTACAGATTTGTAAGGAAAAATATCGATTTTTAGCACAAGATCAAATGGATTATAAAAATACAAAATTATACTGGAACTCTGCCGGGTTTTAACACAATGCTGCCTATGGTCAGGTTTCGATATATAGGGTGGGGCACGGGAACCAAGTGTTTTTGGAATAATCAGGAAAATGATATTTATTTTTGTAAAGAAAATATATTGGTAGAACAACATTCGTAAGAACATAGCATTTCATGTCATAATAATCATGTACCGAAAATTATATCTGGCATATGATGTCCTTGGCCGTCGACGCATTGTTGAAGGCGTTTACGAAAATTGGCCTCCACTCTTCCCAGCAGGTCTCTGTTGATTTGGATGATTTGTTGACGGATCGCTTCCTTCAATGCATCTAATGTACGGGGCTTGTCCTCGTAGACACGTGACTTGAGGTACCCCATAGAAAGAAGTCACATGTGGACAAGTCAGGGGACCGAGGGGCCATGCAATGTCACCAAATCTCGAAATGAGATGGTTGGGAAACAGGGGGCGAAGAACAGCCATTGACGCTCTGGCGGTGTGTGGCGTGGCCCCATCTTGCTGAAACCACAAATGTCGACGAGCAATACGCCTTCTTCGTAACTCAGGATGAAAAAGGTGTTCACCATCTCAATGTAACGCCCAGATGTTATGGTAACGGTAACCCCATTTTGTTCGAAGAAATAGGGACCGATGACGCCAAACTTTCCCACCGCGCACCAAACTGTAACCTTAGGGCTATGCAGCGGTTTTTCATGGAGTTGTCGCGGATTTTCAGCAGCCCAATACCGACAGTTTTGATTGTTGACGGCCCCATTAAGGTGGAAATGGGCTTCATCACTCATTACCACCATCATGTTTTCATTCTGCTCATAAAGTGCAAGCATTTCCTGTGCAAAATTCAGTCGTTGGGGGCAATCGTTTACATTCAATTCCTGCACCATCGCTAACTTGTATGGGTGAAAATGTAATTCTTCATGCAAAATCCGTCTAACAGTACGATTGCTGATTCCGAGTGCAGCTGAATGTCTCCGAGCAGAGCGGCCTGGGCTTTGCAACATCGCTTGTCTGACCCTTTCAACGTTCTCTGGAGTACGCACAGTGCGTTGCGGCCCCTTCGGTTTTGTTTTCATTATTGAGCCTCCTGTTCGAAGATTGTTAACCCAACGTAAGATTGTGTCACGAGCGGGAACAGAGTCATTTCGATGAATGTTGAATCTGCGGCGAAACGCACGCTGAACTGCTGTCACTGACTCGCCACTCCTAACAAAATGATCATACGCGAACATGCGGTGTTCTAACGTCCACTGCTCCATGATGGCACCTGAAAGATAAAGGTGAGTGTTAGTTAAAGTTAAATGCTATGAACCCAGGAATGGAATGCTACCTACCGCACGCCCCTCCCATTCCTAATGGCCGATTACTAGCTATTCAAAAAACACTTTATTCCCGTGCCCCACCCTGTATATAAAATAAAAAAATAAAAAAAAAATAAATAAAATGCAAATTAAGAGTTAATCGATTTTTAGCACAAGATCAAATGGATTATAAAAATACAAATTTATAATGGAACTCTGTCCGGGTTTTAACACACTGCTGCCTATGGTCAGGTTTTGATATATATATAAAAAAATAAAATGCAAATTAAAAGTTAATAAAGTAGAAGACAAGTTTACCAAAGATTTAATGTTTTACCCTTCTTATTTAAATCTGTTTTAAAGGAATTCAACATAACAGGATCGAGTTGAAAAAGACCTTTGCTTATGTTGAAGTTATTTGAAAGTTGGATAATAGCAGACTCAAGAATATTTCTATTAACAATGTTGCTTGAATGGAATAAAACTGAAGCATTATTCCAATCAATACAGTGGGCTAACTCTGACAAATGGACAAAAAGGGCACTGGACAACTGTCCTGTTCTAACGGAATATTGATGCTGTTTTATACGTGTGTGCAAATCCTTTCCCGTCTGACCTATGTAAAAGGAATCACATTGTTTACAACCAATTTTATAGATAATGCCTGAATTATTGGTAGGGCTATTTTTTACTATGATATTTTTCACAATATTGTTATATGAAAATACTACATTAATATCCAAAAGTTTAAGTACATTAGCAATGCCTAAAAGCCCGGGAAAAATGGAAGTACTAAAATATTTTTGACAAAGTACGAGTGTTAATATTGACACGATAGAAAGTTCGTTTTGCCTTGTTGAGACAAGATTCCATAAACGCAGATGGATAACACAAATCACTTCCAATACCGTTGATTTTTTCCAATTCGGCATCGATGTATTCCGGACTGGCGATCCTAAGGGCGCGGAGAAACAATGATGAAAATATGGCCTTCTTAGTGGGGGTATCATGTCCCGAGTAAAAGTGTACGTAGGACAAATTGTTTGTCGTTTTCCGATAGATACTAAACTTAAAACCTGGGCTTTCCCTATGTACACGCACATCCAAAAATGGGATTGAATTGTCTTGCTCAACTTCTAAAGTAAACTTAATGGAGGGGACTTGATCATTTAACTGAAGGAGGAAGCTATCCAGGTCACGATTCATGGGCCAGATACACAAAATATCGTCGATGTACCGCAACCAAGGGATGCCAACCCCCAGGATTCTCGGAATATAGGTAATTTCGAAAAACTCCATATAAATATTGGAGAGGAGGGGCGATAAGGGGTTGCCCATAGCCATCCCAGAAACTTGTTGATAATACTCGTTATTGAAAGTGAATTTACAGTCTTTGATGCAAGCTTAATGAGTTCCAAAACAATGTGTGAAGGTAGTGGCAGGTCATACTTATGTAATTCTTGGGAGAGAAAGTCAAGCATATCGTCAATCGACACTTTTGTAAACAATGAACAAACATCAAAACTAATCAATTTATCGTTAGTTTCAGTACGTGCATTATTCAATTTTTCCGTAAGATCCATGGAATTTTTTACATGTGAATCAGAGATAGTTCCGAGAATGGGGGACAAGACTTTGACAAGCCATTTGGAGAGTTTATAAGTAATAGAGCCCACCGAGAATCCTGGGGGTTGGCATCCCTTGGTTGCGGTACGTCGACGATATTTTGTGTATCTGGCCCATGAATCGTGACCTGGATAGCTTCCTCCTTCAGTTAAATGATCAAGTCCCCTCCATTAAGTTTACTTTAGAAGTTGAGCAAGACAATTCAATCCCATTTTTGGATGGGCGTGTACATAGGGAAAGCCCAGGTTTTAAGTTTAGTATCTATCGGAAAACGACAAACAATTTGTCCTACGTACACTTTTACTCGGGACATGATACCCCCACTAAGAAGGCCATATTTTCATCATTGTTTCTCCGCGCCCTTAGGATCGCCAGTCCGGAATACATCGATGCCGAATTGGAAAAAATCACGGTATTGGAAGTGATTTGTGTTATCCATCTGCGTTTATGGAATCTTGTCTCAACAAGGCAAACGAACTTTCTATCGTGTCAATATTAACACTCGTACTTTGTCAAAAAATATTTTAGTACTTCCATTTTTCCCGGGCTTTTTAGGCATTGCTAATGTACTTAACTTTTGATATTAATGTAGTATTTCATATAACAATTGTGAAAAATCATAGTAAAAAATAGCCCTACCAATAAATTCAGGCATTATCTATAAAATTGGTGTAAACGATGTGATTCCTTTTACATAGGTCAGACGGGAAAGGATTTGCACACCGTATAAAACAGCATCAATATTCCGTTAGAACAGGACAGTTGTCCAGTGCCCTTTTTGTCCATTTGTCAGAGTTAGCCCACTGTATTGATTGGAATAATGCTTCAGTTTTATTCCATTCAAGCAACATTGTTAATAGAATATTCTTGAGTCTGCCATTATCCAACTTTCAAATAACTTCAACATAAGCAAAGGTCTTTTCAACTCGATCCTGTTTATGTTGAATTCCTTTAAAACGATTTAAATAATAAGGTAAAACATTAAATCTTTGGTAACTTGTCCTTCTACTTATTAACTTTTAATTTGCATTTTATTTTTTTTTTTATATATATCAAAACCTGACCATAGGCAGCAGTGTGTTAAAACCCGGACAGAGTTCCATTTAAATTTGTATTTTTATAATCCATTTGATCTTGTGCTAAAAATCGATTACTTTTAATTTGCATTTTATTTATTATTTATTTTTTTTTTTATATATCGAAACCTGACCATAGGCAGCATTGTGTAAAACCCGGCAGAGTTCCAGTATAATTTTGTATTTTTATAATCCATTTGATCTTGTGCTAAAAATCGATATTTTTCTTACAAATCTGTACGCCTCACTGGTAATCCTTTAAGGTTTTAATTTTTAATTTTTATTATTTTTACTTCTCTGTTTATTGTATAATATGTATGTATGTATGTATGTATGTATTTTATATATAGATATGTATGTATATATATATATATATATATGTGTGTGTGTGTGTATGTATGTATTTCTTTTTTCTTTTTTTTTCTTTCTGTAACCTATATATAGGCTTAACCTTTTTATGTACTTCAGTGTTCCTGAGGATGTCATTAGAACGAAAGCGCTTGAGCACCATTTTGTTTTCCTTTCCTTCGTGGTTTTATTTCATCATATATATATATATATTGTATATATATGTATATACACTTCCCCGTTTTAAAATTAGGTCTAAGGTGGCGTAAATATCCTTCCACGGTTCGTAGGGGCAGGATCCCGTTATTGCAACACTCGATCATGTTGTTTATCTGTTTATTTCTCTCTCTCATATATATATATTATATATTATATATTAGGGTGCATCAAACGCCCTTAGGGTTCTTAGATTTTAATGTCTATTCTCTCAAATGTTACACTTGTTGCTAGAAGTGTGTATGCCAAACATTAATTAAATCGGGTGGTCCTGGGTTGCCACCTGTCACTTTTATATTTTCGCGGCAATTTTCGGGGCCGCGCTATGTAAAATATCTATTTTTTTTATTTACCAACCAGTTGACAACTTACATTGTTTCTTTTAATATAGAGTTGCTAAGGTTGATTACATAACATTTGAGAGAATAGACATTAAAATCCAAGAACCTAAGGGCGTTTGATGCACCCTAAAGGGGTGATTTACATAAAACATGTACCATAAACGAAACTTCACTTATAGTCTAATAATATCCTTTATTGTCTTTCAGAAACAATGGAAGCTGTAACAATGGAACTAAGAAGACCAGATTAGCAAGTGCCATTTTTGGTCTTGGCAATGCTCTTACAGAAGGAGATGGTACATTGACAGGAGTCCGCCTCCCAACTTGCCGGCAGGTTCTTCGATGCTGATGTGGCACATCCAGAAAAATATGTGAAGGCAAACAACACAGCCACTCAAATGGAAATCTGCCAGCATAGTCCTTATCCAGCTGAAAACTTCTACACTAAAGCAAATATTCCTATGCTTTCAGACCATCAATGCTGCAAACTAATACTTGACCTTCTTAATGACAATAACAAATTGCGTCAAATACCTGTTTCTCGCAGAGAATCTCCAAACACTTTGGCTAAGTTGCAATCCATGAATGAACGTCTTGATAAGACCTTTGTGTATGGACAAAAGATGCAATGACAAACATTAAGAATGAGGAAGATAGAGCATTTTTAGAGTCAATGAAATCTGACAGAGTAGCCTCATTTGGTAGTGTTGACAAGAAGAAAGCTGATAAAGATCGTAGAAAGAAAACGCATCTTAGCGGAAGCTTCAAGACGAGAACGTCATGAATCATCCAGTGTACAAGAGATGAAAAGTTCTGTATGCTCTGATGATAGTGCCTCTGCAGAATAGCTTGGAAGAAACTGAAGAAGAGGCGATTCCAGAGCTTCAAAGGAAGCGTAGTCACCACAGATCAACATATGCAGGTACGTCTGCCTTTATTCCTCATGATATTCTGAAAAGGCCTTCAGTCGTGTCTGTTGCTACTCGACTAAACATAACTCCTGTTCAACAGGCTGTGCTCACCGAAGCTGTAATTCAAGAGGCAGGAGGTGATCCACGTCGTGTGGCCAAGTCGTATTCACCTGCTGATAAGGCTCGACGATCAATAACAAGTGCTATCCGCAAGATATTCGAGAAAATTGGATCGCCCCAACAGCTGCAACACTTCACTGGGATGGCAAGCAGATGCATACGCTCACAAACAGAATGGCAAGAAGAAAGATTGCCAGTGTTGGTTGGGAATGCCACTGATGTAAAGCTACTGGAGTGGCTAGATATCCTCGTGGAAGTGATATGTCATCAGGTGACATCATTGCCGAGCACACTTACACGTTTCTACATCATGGAAGTGCAAACAGTCAGTTGTCAACTTATGTTTTGACACAACAGCATCAAACACTGGACACGTTACAGCTGCTTGTGTTACCATTCAATCAAAACTGGACCGTGCTCTTCTGTGGTGTGCATGTCGCCATCATGTTGGAGAGGTAATCCTGGATCATGTTTTGACGCTCTCAAAATTGAGACATCAAAGTCTCCAGAAGCATCTTTGTTCCAAAGATTCCAGAGAATTGGGAACGCATATCGCATGCAAAGGATGAAAGTTTAACCAAAATTGACATTTCAATGTACAATGACGATGCACACAACTGCTTTTATCCTGCAAAACAAGGTTTTAAGCACAATCCGCACAAGCGCTTCATACTGTAGGAAGACTACAAGGAAATGGCACAACTCTGCCAGTAGTCCTCGATGATGATGTCACAAAACAGGAACACCTCCACAGACCTGGGCCATGCATAAAGCAAGGTGGATGTCAAAGATTCTTTTATTTCAAAATATGCCTACTTGAAGAGCAAATTTCTGTACTACCTCGAGGAACTGTAACAACACAACATCAACAGGAAAAACTGAGGGAGTTTGTTGTTTTTGTTGTTTATATTTATTGTGATTGGTGGCTCATATGTCAGTCTGCTTCAATGCCCATGGTTTGATTTGTGCTTATACAAGACTCTGCTCAACTATAAGCTGTCAACTCAATCATTTCAGTCAGCGCTGTGAAGCCTTTGATAGACATTTTGGTATTTAACCCAGAACTGGTTGTTTTGGCACTGTTCAGCAATGCAGTACCTCAAAGGAGCGTCGTGCCCTTGCAGATGTGTTACTGGCCATACAACCAGATGAAATGCCAAGCACTCCAAAACACCGCTACGGTTCTGGATATGGCAAACCGTCATTTCCAAAAATTACAGAAGCGACAACCCTGGCTGATCTTGTGAACGAGGACTCGTGTTTACAGTGAACCTTCTTCACCTGGATATGACCTTCCTAACAGAGGATGTTGACAATTGGCAGAACAATGACCACTTCAAGGCAGCCAAGTCCATTGTGGATGGGTTAAATGTTGTGAATGACCCTGCGGAGAGAGCAGTAAAGCTCACAACTGATTTTGTCTCAGCTGCAAGAGAGAAGACCACTTCCAAAATCTTCTTCAAGTGGTTGAATGTGACCGCAAAGCGAGGCAAATTTGCGGAAACGAGCAAAGTTGGAGTAGTGACATTGGCGTTGTGTTTTTATACATTTTCAACTTTCAATCAATGTAAGTATAGTAATACGAATATTGTATACTAGTATTATAAGTAATACCGAATATTCGGTGCATCACTACTAAATATATAAAAGTGGCCGGTGGCCACCCAGGACCCCTCCGATTGATTTAGTTTTTGCATTCATACTTCTACCAACAAGTGTAACATTTGAGAGAATAGACATTAAAATCTAACAACTTTTTGAAAATCATGGGGCGTTTAATGCACCCTAATATATATATATATATATATATATATAATATATTATATATATATCTATATATATATATATATATACTTCCCCGTTTAAAAGAAGGTCTAAGGTGGAGTGTAAAGATTCAACAGAATGAACATTTCGAACGGGGAGCAAAGGTGAGCCTATATATGTAAATTTTCCGGAAAAAAGTTCATCTAAAAATTCGTGTTAACATCTTTCTACGTTTCTCTCATCATATACCGAGTGTCCCCAAAAAAATGCTTACACATCATATTAACATATATATGAATAAGAAAATAGGCGGATAGTAATAGATAACAAATAGGCTTCTTTAATGTTTAAATGTTCGACATATGAGCCAGCAGCGTAATACCTTCATGGTTGTGCTGCTTATTTTAATGTTTTAAATGTTCAAAATGTCCGCCACTAGCATCAATACATTCTTGACAACGGCGCGCAACAGATCGGCATGATGTTCGCATTGTTCGGAGTGGAATGTTGGCACAGGCTATTTCATTTCGTGTCTCAAGGCCTGTAGTGTCCTTGGTTTTTTCAGCATACACAGTGTTCTTCAGAGTGCTCCACAATAAAAGTCTAAGGTGTTAAGTCAGGAGATCGTGGTGGATACTCCGTACATCCCCTACGTCGTATCCATCTTCTAGGAAAACAACATTGAGAAAATGTCTAACGTCATTGTGGTAATGTGGTGGCGCGCCATCCTGCTGAAAGTAACTCTTCTTCCAAAAAAGAGCTCTGATTGAAGGTACAATGCTGTCTTGCAGCACTGATAGTAAGCAGTACCTGTGACAGTGTCCTCAAAGAAAATGGCATTATCAGTCCTCTGGAAGACAGACCACACCATACCGACACTCCTGGTTGATTAAGTGCTCGTTCTTCTGTTACGTTTGGATTTTCGGTGGCCCAGTACACACAGTTGTGTCGATTGATAGTACCATTAAGTTTAAAAGTGGCTTCATCGGACCAAACAATGAAATCAGGAAAATAATGTTTTTCATCACACATGTGCAAAAACCACTCACAAAATTCTTTTCGACGATCTGGATCGTCCTCATTCATTACATGGAGCAGTCTAAGTATGTACGGTTTCCACTTTTCACGTCGCAAAGTGCGATGAATGCTGGATTTAGAAACACCAGTCTCACGAGAACATTGCCTTGTAGACTTATTTGGAAAGTTTGTGAAGGCCTGTAACACGGTCTCAACACTTTCATTGTAAGTTGAAGTGCGACGTCTTCCAGATCGCCTTTGTTGACGTTTTGCACTGTTCCGTCAGTCTCACACTTATCACGTTATCTTGTAATTGTCACCCGTGATGGTGGTAATGTTCCACTCATTTCTCCAATGTCTCTGTACCTCAGCCACATTCTCCGTCTTCCAGTAGTGTTTTAGAATCCACTTACTTTGCTCAACGATAACTGCAATGCCGCCATTTCCTGTAACAAGGATACTACTGTTATTTATGTACAATACACCATTACTACTACTATACTACTAATACTAAGTACTATAAATATACTAATACATCAGCGCATATTACTATCATCTAAAGTGTGCATGTTGATATATATGTAAAAATGAACAATGAATGATCCATATTCATTTTTACATGAGAAACCAAAATCGCCTGATACGATTTTGGATAAAAAAAATTTATTTCTTGCTTCTATATTTTTTCTGTGTCACAACCATGACCTACCATTCCTCTGGTTTAAGTCGTATCCATATTTCCATATCCTATCTTGACCATTATCCTATATCAATTTTATTAAATATTCATTATTACTCGTGTCAGTCTATGCATCCATACCTGTTCGTTTTTAAAGTCGTCCAAATACGTTCGCATGCATTATTTTTTCTTTTATTTTCTTTTAAGTGCGTTCACCTCTCGCAAGCTGCTCATTCATGCTGATTCAGGGTGTTCGAATTCCGATGACGTCGCCAAAAGCAAGCATCTGAATTCGAAATCCTCTCTCTTGCTTCTGCTACAATTTATAACATAAGGTGTTATGCTGTATGTTATGTTATATTATTATAATATACTGTATTGTTTCCCTGCCTGGCCACTAGTTCGTTATCAGCTTGCGTCACATAGTTATTCCCGTTCTCATTACTTGTACTTACTATTTCTACCTAATTGTCATTCAAATTCTATATTACTTATGTATTACGTTATCATAAATGTCCGTGTACTTCCAATGAAAGTACACCGTATTTTGTCCGCTTTCCTCATCGCTGGCTAATTAGACTTTCAAACTCTGATAACCAGGTTCTAATAATATTTTGACATAATTTGACGAAATTATTGTTAACTATAAATATATAACATTGTTGGTAATCCCCTTTAAATTATAGAACAACGGTTAACTCCCCTTCATTATATCAATTGTATCACGTATTTAGATTAATTCAGTAGTAGATATGTCAATTAACAATTTGCTAAAATTGTAATTAAATGTAATAGTTTAATATAATGTAATTAATGTATTTTAGTGACGACAATTAACGATAATAAGCGAATGTGAATTGGTTGGTAATTGTAATCATAATTGTAAAACCGAAATTACAATGTACTCAGGGTGTACTTGGATTGTACTCAATGTACTACGAAATTATGTCGCCCTTTAGAAACGTATACTCGGCGAAAATACGATTATTTTTTATTTTTATTATTTTTATTTTTACTTGGAATCTTTCATCTGATCATGTGTTTAGAAGCGGGGAAACTTAACCTTCAAACTGCATTCCCCCAAAAATTTAGATTGTATATAAATCATGTAATTGTAAAATGTCACTTCCACTTCTTCACTCCGACTTCGATTACTTCGAATCACTCCCTTGTTAGCAGCCTCGCTGCAAGGAGGGGGCAGAGGCCCCTTGCTCCTTTTTTATTCCGGCCTGAGCCATGGTCGAAAGAGGTCGAACCTCTACCCCTGTAAATTCAGAGCACTACCTGTACATTTTAAGAAGTAAACTATAGTAAAAGAAAGTTTTTTTTTATCTTTTCTTCGAGCCGTGCCTCGTCCGAGAATTTGGTCAGTAAAGTCGATAAGTTATAAAAAGAAAACCGGCGATCCTTCAGAGAAAGTATGACAGTATCATAGAAACAGAAGAATTAACAACTGTCGACCCTATAGCGAGAGAAAAAAATTAGAATGTTATAGAAGAAACTATTGCGAGAAATATCCTTTGCTGCCTCCCAACCAGAACCCCCGTCGATTCGAACCAACCCAGGGCCATAGCCGGAGTGGTTAATATATATATATATATATATCTATATATATATATTATTGTTAATATGATGTGTAAACATTTTTTGGGACACCCGGTGTGTATATTATATATATATATATATAATATATATATATATACAGGTGTCCCATAAGTCTGGACCCATAGGGATTTATAATATATTTTTTTTATTTGTTGCAGGTAAACCATGTCACTGACTAGAGAGGAGAGAGTTCAAGTTATTTTGCTGGTCGGGACCCGCAGTCACCGGGAAGTGGCCGAAGAATTCAACAATATGCATCCAGACCGCGCACCAATCACACACAGATGTGTTGGCAAGTTGATAGCCAAATTTAAGGAAATTGGATCCGTAGCTGACAAGCCTCGCAGAGGACCTTCAAGGACTGTTACGGAAGACGAAACCAGTACCAATGTGTTGGCTAGCTTCGCTGTCAGTCCGAAGAAGTCACTTCGACGCATGTCCAGCGAAACTGGGATCTCCAAGAGCAGCATCCACCGCAAGTTTTTTTATGATACACACAGACCGTGCATGGAACAAGGAACTCTTCTGGGATAATTAAATCCACTATAGTCCGAATAAGTAATGGTAAATGACAAATACCATACTTATTCGGACTATAGTGGATTTAATTATCCCAGAAGAGTTCCTTGTTCCATGCACGGTCTGTGTGTATCATAAAAAACTTAGGGAACCATTCTGAGTTCATTCCCATCATGAAACGGACATGTTATGTGCCTTGAAAAGTGGACGCTCAATTCTGCCAGTTGAGGTTTAAGTTTTGGTTTTGGCTAAAAATATAATAGTTACCCCTTTTTCTTTGATTTATTCAATCCGACGTGAATGCAACGAGTCTTTTACTTATATTGAGGTTCTAAATGTAGTGGGCTAGGCTGCTTTAAACCCTAGATCCATGTCCCAAAGCTGGATCCTGTCTGCTTTGCAGATAGCTGGTGAGGGAAGCTATATTTATGGGACCTCTTTGCGAGAGACCCGTTGCCCACGTCGGGCTTGCATCATGAAAAAGAAAAACTATGGTATTTGTAAGTTACCATTACTTATTCGGACTATAGTGGATTTAATTATCCCAGAAGAGTTCCTTGTTCCATGCACGGTCTGTGTGTATCATAAAAAACTCAGGGAACCATTCTGAGTTCATTCCCATATATATATATATATATATATATATATTATATAATATATGTTAACGTACGGCCAAATACGCAGTGTCCTCCTTTTTAAATGGCCACCCTATGTGGAACCTTGTCAAATGTATTAATAAATTCCAAATAAATAATGTGTAGGCTAGTTTATGTTCATCATCTAACTGATCAGATAAAAAATAAAAAATCTAAAAACCATTCTTAGTCTAAATCCATGTTGTGAACTTGAAATAAGATTAAAACTATCCAAATGTTCTTGAATATTAGCTGTTCTTTATAGCCCTTTCAACCAACAGTCCATTCATCAACGTACCATACACAAATTTTTATATTACATTTGAGCCAGTGGGGCTGAATCTTATGTTTTAAAATCTTGAAATAGAAAGTTCTGACAGGATTTTGTAGATAATGTAGTTTGAAGAGTTTGCTCAATCTTTGAGACGTGTTCTTGAGAGGAAACCCTGATAGGATTTCTTTAAACTTTCTCAATCTGTAACGCTGTAAGTTTGTAGCTAATGTTTTAATAATTCTGCATGCTACCATACTACTGAGAGTAGAAGTACAACCATTATATTTAAATAGGTTTAACCATAATTTATTAAATTTGGCTTAAAGTATTTGTTAGCCTACCTACCTACCTACCTACCTACCTACCTACCTAGTTAGAACTATATTCTAAAATAATTTTAGAATAATTCTAATTTCAATAAATCATACCATCAAATATATATGAATATTTGAAAATTTATTTCTGATAATGCCTTCAAAGCAACGCTATTTGTCAGCTTTTTCACACTTCCCTTATTTATATGAGTTCATAACCTTTTATCATTGGTTACCTGTGAATATTACAGAGCTTACATATTCAAAGAGTTCCATATTTTGAGTAGGTCATACCATGCATTGAAGGACTCCGTCTTCCTCTTATGTTTACATTTAGTGTTTATTCATTGTATCTGTATGTTTTAGGTCATTATCTTGCTCTAGGTTAAAGTTTGAATCAATATATCATTCACCGTTAGAGGGAGCATCACGGTTCAAAAGTTGTTTGCTCCAAGCAGCAACATTAGTAGCATGACCGCAAAATGTTAGAGTGCAATGCAATTGCAAATGTTGCAAGATGTTACAAGAGTGACAACCCCCCACCCCCTTGTTGCAGCCCCAATCCTCTTTGTTGCAAGGCGCTCCATAGTGCCAACCCCCACCCCCTTGTTGCGAGGCACCCCATAGTGCCAACCCCCTTTGTTGCAAGGCACCCCAAAATGGGGGAGGGGTTGCAAGAGCAAAAAGGGGTTATGCAACTTGGAGGCGGAGTTATCCCCCAAGTTGCAATGAACCCCGCTGGGGGAGACCTAACCTAAGGGAGAGGAGAAAGAGGAGAGGTGTTCGCCAGGCAGCAGCCAAGCGCATATTAAGACTTCAGCCGAGCGGCCGTTGTCTTATAGGGCCCCTAATCAGCCAGTGCCACCAGGCATCATCAGCCAGTTGGCTTAATCAGCCAGTGCCTCCAGGCATCATCAGCCAGTTGGCTTAATCAGCCAGTGACTCCAGTGTAAACATCCTTCCACGGTTCGTAGGGACAGGATCCCGTTATTGCAACACTCGATCATGTTGTTTATCTGTTTATTTCCCTCTCTCATATATATATATATATATATATATATATATATATATATATATATATACTATACACACTTCCCCGTTTAAAAGTAGGTCTAAGGTGGAGCGTAAACATCCTTCCACGGTTCATAGGGACAGGATTCCATTATTGCAACATTCGATCACGTTGTTTAGCTGTTTATTTCCCTCTCTCATATACGTATATACAGGGTGTCCGAGAATTATCTGTACAATTTTTGGCTGTTATTAAAAGTCAACCATGAAGTGTAGAAATTCCAGTTTGTCCCATTTTACAGAGAATCTCATTAAGTTTTTTCTGATACCACGTTTTGACAAGGTTTTTAGAAATGTACGCGGGTGACAGACATTGATGATTTACTGTAAAAGCAAGAATCACAGCTGCTATTGAGCGAATTGATGTGGATATGCTGCAGCGTACATGGCAACATTTGGATTATCGATTGGATGTTTTGCGAATCACTGATGGTGCACATATCGAATGTTTGTAACAACGTTACTTTAATAAAAGAAACTTTTGAAAATACAGATTCTAAATAATCTTGTTTAAGAATTTTACGTGTGTTATCAAGAATTTTATTAAAAGATGAAATGGTACAGATAATGTTCGGACACACTGGAATTTCTAAAAAACTTGTCAAAACTTGGTATCAGAAAACACTTAATGAGATTCTCTGTAAAATGGGACAACACTGGAATTTCTACACTTCATGGTTGACTTTTAATAACAGCCAAAAATTGTACAGATAATTCTCGGACACCCTGTATACACACACACACATATATATATATATATATATATATATATATATATATACATATATACTCTATATATATATATATATATATATATATATATATATATATATATATATGAAAATTATTTCACGAAGGTAACACGTGAAAAATATTTATGATGAATAAAACCACGAAGGAAAGGAAACACAAAATGGTGCTCAAGCGCTTTCGTCTAATGACATCCTCAGGAACACTGAAGTACATAAAAAGGTTAAGCCTACATATAGGTTACAGAAAGAAAAAAAAAAATAAATAACATACATACACACACACACACCATATATATACACATACATATCTATATATACAAATACATACATACATACATACATACATATATATACAATAAACAGAGAAGTAAAAATAATAAAAATTAAAAATTAAACCTTAAAGGATTACCAGTGAGGCGTACAGATTTGTAAGGAAAAATATCGATTTTTAGCACAAGATCAAATGGATTATAAAAATACAAAATTATACTGGAACTCTGCCGGGTTTTAACACAATGCTGCCTATGGTCAGGTTTCGATATATAGGGTGGGGCACGGGAACCAAGTGTTTTTGGAATAATCAGGAAAATGATATTTATTTTTGTAAAGAAAATATATTGGTAGAACAACATTCGTAAGAACATAGCATTTCATGTCATAATAATCATGTACCGAAAATTATATCTGGCATATGATGTCCTTGGCCGTCGACGCATTGTTGAAGGCGTTTACGAAAATTGGCCTCCACTCTTCCCAGCAGGTCTCTGTTGATTTGGATGATTTGTTGACGGATCGCTTCCTTCAATGCATCTAATGTACGGGGCTTGTCCTCGTAGACACGTGACTTGAGGTACCCCCATAGAAAGAAGTCACATGTGGACAAGTCAGGGGACCGAGGGGGCCATGCAATGTCACCAAATCTCGAAATGAGATGGTTGGGAAACAGGGGGCGAAGAACAGCCATTGACGCTCTGGCGGTGTGTGGCGTGGCCCCATCTTGCTGAAACCACAAATGTCGACGAGCAATACGCCTTCTTCGTAACTCAGGGATGAAAAAGGTGTTCACCATCTCAATGTAACGCCCAGATGTTATGGTAACGGTAACCCCATTTTGTTCGAAGAAATAGGGACCGATGACGCCAAACTTTCCCACCGCGCACCAAACTGTAACCTTAGGGCTATGCAGCGGTTTTTCATGGAGTTGTCGCGGATTTTCAGCAGCCCAATACCGACAGTTTTGATTGTTGACGGCCCCATTAAGGTGGAAATGGGCTTCATCACTCATTACCACCATCATGTTTTCATTCTGCTCATAAAGTGCAAGCATTTCCTGTGCAAAATTCAGTCGTTGGGGGCAATCGTTTACATTCAATTCCTGCACCATCGCTAACTTGTATGGGTGAAAATGTAATTCTTCATGCAAAATCCGTCTAACAGTACGATTGCTGATTCCGAGTGCAGCTGAATGTCTCCGAGCAGAGCGGCCTGGGCTTTGCAACATCGCTTGTCTGACCCTTTCAACGTTCTCTGGAGTACGCACAGTGCGTTGCGGCCCTTCGGTTTTGTTTTCATTATTGAGCCTCCTGTTCGAAGATTGTTAACCCAACGTAAGATTGTGTCACGAGCGGGAACAGAGTCATTTCGATGAATGTTGAATCTGCGGCGAAACGCACGCTGAACTGCTGTCACTGACTCGCCACTCCTAACAAAATGATCATACGCGAACATGCGGTGTTCTAACGTCCACTGCTCCATGATGGCACCTGAAAGATAAAGGTGAGTGTTAGTTAAAGTTAAATGCTATGAACCCAGGAATGGAATGCTACCTACCGCACGCCCCTCCCATTCCTAATGGCCGATTACTAGCTATTCAAAAAACACTTTATTCCCGTGCCCCACCCTGTATATAAAATAAAAAAAAATAAAAAAAAAATAAATAAAATGCAAATTAAGAGTTAATCGATTTTTAGCACAAGATCAAATGGATTATAAAAATACAAATTTATAATGGAACTCTGTCCGGGTTTTAACACACTGCTGCCTATGGTCAGGTTTTGATATATATATAAAAAAAATAAAATGCAAATTAAAAGTTAATAAAGTAGAAGACAAGTTTACCAAAGATTTAATGTTTTACCCTTCTTATTTAAATCTGTTTTAAAGGAATTCAACATAACAGGATCGAGTTGAAAAAGACCTTTGCTTATGTTGAAGTTATTTGAAAGTTGGATAATAGCAGACTCAAGAATATTTCTATTAACAATGTTGCTTGAATGGAATAAAACTGAAGCATTATTCCAATCAATACAGTGGGCTAACTCTGACAAATGGACAAAAAGGGCACTGGACAACTGTCCTGTTCTAACGGAATATTGATGCTGTTTTATACGTGTGTGCAAATCCTTTCCCGTCTGACCTATGTAAAAGGAATCACATTGTTTACAACCAATTTTATAGATAATGCCTGAATTATTGGTAGGGCTATTTTTTACTATGATATTTTTCACAATATTGTTATATGAAAATACTACATTAATATCCAAAAGTTTAAGTACATTAGCAATGCCTAAAAAGCCCGGGAAAAATGGAAGTACTAAAATATTTTTTGACAAAGTACGAGTGTTAATATTGACACGATAGAAAGTTCGTTTTGCCTTGTTGAGACAAGATTCCATAAACGCAGATGGATAACACAAATCACTTCCAATACCGTTGATTTTTTCCAATTCGGCATCGATGTATTCCGGACTGGCGATCCTAAGGGCGCGGAGAAACAATGATGAAAATATGGCCTTCTTAGTGGGGGTATCATGTCCCGAGTAAAAGTGTACGTAGGACAAATTGTTTGTCGTTTTCCGATAGATACTAAACTTAAAACCTGGGCTTTCCCTATGTACACGCACATCCAAAAATGGGATTGAATTGTCTTGCTCAACTTCTAAAGTAAACTTAATGGAGGGGACTTGATCATTTAACTGAAGGAGGAAGCTATCCAGGTCACGATTCATGGGCCAGATACACAAAATATCGTCGATGTACCGCAACCAAGGGATGCCAACCCCCAGGATTCTCGGAATATAGGTAATTTCGAAAAACTCCATATAAATATTGGAGAGGAGGGGCGATAAGGGGTTGCCCATAGCCATCCCAGAAACTTGTTGATAATACTCGTTATTGAAAGTGAATTTACAGTCTTTGATGCAAAGCTTAATGAGTTCCAAAACAATGTGTGAAGGTAGTGGCAGGTCATACTTATGTAATTCTTGGGAGAGAAAGTCAAGCATATCGTCAATCGACACTTTTGTAAACAATGAACAAACATCAAAACTAATCAATTTATCGTTAGTTTCAGTACGTGCATTATTCAATTTTTCCGTAAGATCCATGGAATTTTTTACATGTGAATCAGAGATAGTTCCGAGAATGGGGGACAAGACTTTGACAAGCCATTTGGAGAGTTTATAAGTAATAGAGCCCACCGAGAATCCTGGGGGTTGGCATCCCTTGGTTGCGGTACGTCGACGATATTTTGTGTATCTGGCCCATGAATCGTGACCTGGATAGCTTCCTCCTTCAGTTAAATGATCAAGTCCCCTCCATTAAGTTTACTTTAGAAGTTGAGCAAGACAATTCAATCCCATTTTTGGATGGGCGTGTACATAGGGAAAGCCCAGGTTTTAAGTTTAGTATCTATCGGAAAACGACAAACAATTTGTCCTACGTACACTTTTACTCGGGACATGATACCCCCACTAAGAAGGCCATATTTTCATCATTGTTTCTCCGCGCCCTTAGGATCGCCAGTCCGGAATACATCGATGCCGAATTGGAAAAAATCAACGGTATTGGAAGTGATTTGTGTTATCCATCTGCGTTTATGGAATCTTGTCTCAACAAGGCAAAACGAACTTTCTATCGTGTCAATATTAACACTCGTACTTTGTCAAAAAATATTTTAGTACTTCCATTTTTCCCGGGCTTTTTAGGCATTGCTAATGTACTTAAACTTTTGGATATTAATGTAGTATTTTCATATAACAATATTGTGAAAAATATCATAGTAAAAAATAGCCCTACCAATAATTCAGGCATTATCTATAAAATTGGTTGTAAACAATGTGATTCCTTTTACATAGGTCAGACGGGAAAGGATTTGCACACACGTATAAAACAGCATCAATATTCCGTTAGAACAGGACAGTTGTCCAGTGCCCTTTTTGTCCATTTGTCAGAGTTAGCCCACTGTATTGATTGGAATAATGCTTCAGTTTTATTCCATTCAAGCAACATTGTTAATAGAAATATTCTTGAGTCTGCCATTATCCAACTTTCAAATAACTTCAACATAAGCAAAGGTCTTTTTCAACTCGATCCTGTTATGTTGAATTCCTTTAAAACAGATTTAAATAAGAAGGGTAAAACATTAAATCTTTGGTAAACTTGTCTTCTACTTTATTAACTTTTAATTTGCATTTTATTTTTTTTTTTATATATATCAAAACCTGACCATAGGCAGCAGTGTGTTAAAACCCGGACAGAGTTCCATTATAAATTTGTATTTTTATAATCCATTTGATCTTGTGCTAAAAATCGATTAACTTTTAATTTGCATTTTATTTATTTATTTATTTTTTTTTTATATATATCGAAACCTGACCATAGGCAGCATTGTGTTAAAACCCGGCAGAGTTCCAGTATAATTTTGTATTTTTATAATCCATTTGATCTTGTGCTAAAAATCGATATTTTTCCTTACAAATCTGTACGCCTCACTGGTAATCCTTTAAGGTTTTAATTTTTAATTTTTTATTATTTTTACTTCTCTGTTTATTGTATATATATGTATGTATGTATGTATGTATGTATTTGTATATATAGATATGTATGTATATATATATATATATATATGTGTGTGTGTGTGTATGTATGTTATTTCTTTTTTCTTTTTTTTTCTTTCTGTAACCTATATATAGGCTTAACCTTTTTATGTACTTCAGTGTTCCTGAGGATGTCATTAGACGAAAGCGCTTGAGCACCATTTTGTGTTTCCTTTCCTTCGTGGTTTTATTCATCATATATATATATATATGTATATATATGTATATACACTTCCCCGTTTAAAAATAGGTCTAAGGTGGAGCGTAAATATCCTTCCACGGTTCGTAGGGGCAGGATCCCGTTATTGCAACACTCGATCATGTTGTTTATCTGTTTATTTCTCTCTCTCATATATATATATATATATATATATATTTAGGGTGCATCAAACGCCCTTAGGTTCTTAGATTTTAATGTCTATTCTCTCAAATGTTACACTTGTTGCTAGAAGTGTGTATGCCAAACATTAATTAAATCGGAGGTGGTCCTGGGTTGCCACCTGTCACTTTTATATTTTCGCGGCAATTTTCGGGGGCCGCGCTATGTAAAAATATCTATTTTTTTTATTTACCAACCAGTTGACAACTTACATTGTTTCTTTTAATATAGAGTTGCTAAGGGGTGATTTACATAACATTTGAGAGAATAGACATTAAAATCCAAGAACCTAAGGGCGTTTGATGCACCCTAAAGGGGTGATTTACATAAAACATGTACCATAAACGAAACTTCACTTATAGTCTAATAATATCCTTTATTGTCTTTCAGAAACAATGGAAGCTGTAACAATGGAAGCTAAGAAGACCAGATTAGCAAGTGCCATTTTTGGTCTTGGCAATGCTCTTACAGAAGGAGATGGTACATTGACAGGAGTCCGCCTCCCAACTTGCCGGCAGGTTCTTCGATGCGTGATGTGGCACATCCAGAAAGAAATATGTGAAGGCAAACAAACACAGCCACTCAAATGGAAATCTGCCAGCATAGTCCTTATCCAGCTGAAAACATTCTACACTAAAGCAAATATTCCTATGCTTTCAGACCATCAATGCTGCAAACTAATACTTGACCTTCTTAATGACAATAACAAATTGCGTCAAATACCTGTTTCTCGCAGAGAATCTCCAAACACTTTGGCTAAGTTGCAATCCATGAATGAACGTCTTGATAAGACCTTTGGTGTATGGACAAAAGATGCAATGACAAACATTAAGAATGAGGAAGATAGAGCATTTTTAGAGTCAATGAAATCTGACAGAGTAGCCTCATTTGGTAGTGTTGACAAGAAGAAAGCTGATAAAGATCGTAGAAAAGAAAAACGCATCTTAGCGGAAGCTTCAAGACGAGAACGTCATGAATCATCCAGTGTACAAGAGATGAAAAGTTCTGTATGCTCTGATGATAGTGCCTCTGCAGATAGCTTGGAAGAAACTGAAGAAGAGGCGATTCCAGAGCTTCAAAGGAAGCGTAGTCACCACAGATCAACATATGCAGGTACGTCTGCCTTTATTCCTCATGATATTCTGAAAAGGCCTTCAGTCGTGTCTGTTGCTACTCGACTAAACATAACTCCTGTTCAACAGGCTGTGCTCACCGAAGCTGTAATTCAAGAGGCAGGAGGTGATCCACGTCGTGTGGCCAAGTCGTATTCACCTGCTGATAAGGCTCGACGATCAATAACAAGTGCTATCGCCAAAGATATTCGAGAAAATTGGATCGCCCCAACAGCTGCAACACTTCACTGGGATGGCAAGCAGATGCATACGCTCACAAACAAGAATGGCAAGGAAGAAAGATTGCCAGTGTTGGTTGGGAATGCCACTGATGTAAAGCTACTGGGAGTGGCTAGATATCCTCGTGGAAGTGATATGTCATCAGGTGACATCATTGCCGAGCACACTTACACGTTTCTACATTCATGGAAGTGCAAACAGTCAGTTGTCAACTTATGTTTTGACACAACAGCATCAAACACTGGACACGTTACAGCTGCTTGTGTTACCATTCAATCAAAACTGGACCGTGCTCTTCTGTGGTGTGCATGTCGCCATCATGTTGGAGAGGTAATCCTGGATCATGTGTTTGACGCTCTCAAAATTGAGACATCAAAGTCTCCAGAAGCATCTTTGTTCCAAAGATTCCAGAAGAATTGGGAACGCATATCGCATGCAAAGGATGAAAGTTTAACCAAAATTGACATTTCAATGTACAATGACGATGCACAACAACTGCTTTTATCCTGCAAAAACAAGGTTTTAAGCACAATCCGCACAAGCGCTTCATACTGTAGGGAAGACTACAAGGAAATGGCACAACTCTGCCAGGTAGTCCTCGATGATGATGTCACAAAACAAGGAACACTCCACAGACCTGGGGCCATGCATAAAGCAAGGTGGATGTCAAAGATTCTTTATTCCATCAAAATATGCCTACTTGAAGAGCAAATTTCTGTACTACCTCGAGGAACTGTAACAACACAACATCAACAGGAAAAACTGAGGGAGTTTGTTGTTTTTGTTGTTTATATTTATTGTGATTGGTGGCTCATATGTCAGTCTGCTTCAAATGCCCCATGGTTTGATTTGTGCTTATACAAGACTCTGCTCAACTATAAAGCTGTCAACTCAATCATTTCAGTCAGCGCTGTGAAAGCCTTTGATAGACATTTGTGGTATTTAACCCCAGAACTGGTTGTTTTGGCACTGTTCAGCAATGCAGTACCTCAAAAGGAGCGTCGTGCCCTTGCAGATGTGTTACTGGCCATACAACCAGATGAAATGCCAAGCACTCCAAAACACCGCTACGGTTCTGGATATGGCAAACCGTCATTTCCAAAAATTACAGAAGCGACAACCCTGGCTGATCTTGTGAACGAGGACTCGTGGTTTACAGTGAACCTTCTTCACCTGGATATGACCTTCCTAACAGAGGATGTTGACAATTGGCAGAACAATGACCACTTCAAGGCAGCCAAGTCCATTGTGGATGGGTTAAATGTTGTGAATGACCCTGCGGAGAGAGCAGTAAAGCTCACAACTGATTTTGTCTCAGCTGCAAGAGGAGAAGACCACTTCCAAAATCTTCTTCAAGTGGTTGAATGTGACCGCAAAGCGAGGCCAAATTTGCGGAAACGAGCAAAGTTGGAGTAGTGACATTGGCGTTGTGTTTTATACATTTTCAACTTTCAATCAATGTAAGTATAGTAATACCGAATATTTGTATACTAGTATTATAAGTAATACCGAATATTCGGTGCATCACTACTAAATATATAAAAGTGGCCGGTGGCCACCCAGGACCACCTCCGATTTGATTTAGTTTTTGCATTCATACTTCTACCAACAAGTGTAACATTTGAGAGAATAGACATTAAAATCTAACAACTTTTTGAAAATCATGGGGCGTTTAATGCACCCTAATATATATATATATATATATATATATATATATTATATATATATATATATATATTATATATATACTTCCCCGTTTAAAAGAAGGTCTAAGGTGGAGTGTAAAGATTCAACAGAATGAACATTTCGAACGGGGAGCAAAGGTGAGCCTATATATGTAAATTTCCGGAAAAAAGTTCATCTAAAAATTCGTGTTAACATCTTTCTACGTTTCTCTCTCATATACCGAGTGTCCCCAAAAAAATGCTTACACATCATATTAACATATATATGAATAAGAAAAATAGGCGGATAGTAAATAGATAACAAATAGGCTTCTTTAATGTTTAAATGTTCGACATATGAGCCAGCAGCGTTAATACCTTCATGGTTGTGCTGCTTATTTTAATGTTTTAAATGTTCAAAATGTCCGCCACTAGCATCAATACATTCTTGACAACGGCGCGCAACAGATCGGCATGATGTTCGCATTGTTCGGAGTGGAATGTTGGCACAGGCTATTTCAATTTCGTGTCTCAAGGCCTGTAGTGTCCTTGGTTTTTCAGCATACACAGTGTTCTTCAGAGTGCTCCACAAGTAAAAGTCTAAGGGTGTTAAGTCAGGAGATCGTGGTGGATACTCCGTACATCCCCTACGTCGTATCCATCTTCTAGGAAAACAAACATTGAGAAAATGTCTAACGTCATTGTGGTAATGTGGTGGCGCGCCATCCTGCTGAAAGTAACTCTTCTTCCAAAAAAGAGCTCTGATTGAAGGTACAATGCTGTCTTGCAGCATGATAAGTAAGCAGTACCTGTGACAGTGTCCTCAAAGAAAAATGGCATTATCAGTCCTCTGGAAGACAGACCACACCATACCGACACTCCTGGTTGATTAAGTGCTCGTTCTTCTGTTACGTTTGGATTTTCGGTGGCCCAGTACACACAGTTGTGTCGATTGATAGTACCATTAAGTTTAAAAGTGGCTTCATCGGACCAAACAATGAAATCAGGAAAATAATGTTTTTCATCACACATGTGCAAAAACCACTCACAAAATTCTTTTCGACGATCTGGATCGTCCTCATTCATTACATGGAGCAGTCTAAGTATGTACGGTTTCCACTTTTCACGTCGCAAAGTGCGATGAATGCTGGATTTAGAAACACCAGTCTCACGAGAACATTGCCTTGTAGACTTATTTGGAAAGTTTGTGAAGGCCTGTAACACGGTCTCAACACTTTCATTGTAAGTTGAAGTGCGACGTCTTCCAGATCGGCCTTTGTTGACGTTTTGCACTGTTCCGTCAGTCTCACACTTATCACGTTATCTTGTAATTGTCACCCGTGATGGTGGTAATGTTCCAAACTCATTTCTCCAATGTCTCTGTACCTCAGCCACATTCTCCGTCTTCCAGTAGTGTTTTAGAATCCACTTACTTTGCTCAAACGATAACTGCAATGCCGCCATTTCCTGTAACAAGGGATACTACTGTTATTTATGTACAATACACCATTACTATACTAATATACTACTAATACTAAGTACTATAAATATTAGGGTGTCACTTAAATGCAAAGTTTGAAATTTTCATGCTGACACCCAGCGAATCTATTCCATTGGTAAAAAAAACATGGTGACTGAAAAATCTTTTTATTTGAATAACTATAAAAGGTCGCCCCCGCCTTCCAAAGTTTAATGCTTGCGCGGCGTCTCCATAATCGTTCATTAGATATCTATATATCTCTATATATGTGTGTGTGTGTGTCTGTGTGTGTCTGAATATCTGAGAAATAAAGTGAACAATACTTAACGATTCACCGTTTCTCATTTCAGCTACGTGATTTCTGGTGATGGAAACCCGGAAGTGTATATACCTATTAGGGGCAGCGGTTGATGAGGTGAAAGGATGCAAGCTTCCTTCCTACAGGCAAGCATTCGGTTACTTCCTTTACCTTCACCATGAAAAGAAAATGACAATACGTGACGCGTTGAGGAAGTCACTCATCCTCCAGCTCAGATGATAGCGAAGAAAAAGGAGCATGTGGTGGTTCGTTAGCGTCTAAACAAAGAGCAACGAAGAACATCATGACATCGGAATTGGCGGCAGCGCTTGATCGCACGCAACTCTCGTCAAGAAAGGCCACATATCTGCTGTTTGAGGCAGCTTCCAGCTTAGGGCATGATGCTAGCGACTACAACATCAATCGTGGATCCATTCATCGTCAGCGTGAAAAATTCCGTACCCTTAAGGCTCGGCAACTGAAGAGCGAGTTCCAAGGCAATAGTCCGTTGACTGTTCACTGGGACGGAAAACTCATGCAAGATCTGACGTCACGAGAATATGTTGACCGCTTACCTATTCTTGTATCTGGCTCCGGGACAGAGCAGCTCCTCGGGGTGCCAAAACTTCTGCCAAGAACCGCGCTGGCACAAACAAATGCCATCATAGATTGCCTGAATGAATGGGGAGTGACCGATCATGTCAAATCTGTGTTTCGACACAACCGCGACAAACAGGCCACCGTGGAGGAACTTGTGTTCTTCTGGAAGAAAAAGTTGGACGTGACCTGTTACACTGCGCGTGCAGACACCATGTACTGGAGTTGGTGCTACAGGCGGCATTCGCAGCATCGCTAGATTCAGTATCTACCGGTCCAGAAATTCTGCTTTTCAAGCGCTTCCATGATTATTGGACCCGCATTGACCAGCAACAGTTCCAAACTGCGGACACAGATGCGTTCACCAAAGCAGCTATTTTTAAGCATAGAACGGAGCTCATTGAGTTTGCAAAATCACAAGCACTTCAAGTTCGTGATGACTATCAGGAATTCCTCGATCTTTCCGTCATCTTTCTTGGAGGAGTTCCATACAAGGGACTAAACTTCCGCGCCCCTGGTGCTATGCACCGGGCGAGATGGATGGCTAAGGGGCTCTATGCCATCAAGATCTGGCTCTTCCGAAGAGAGTTTAAACTGACGAACACTGAGGAACGCGGAATTCGAGATATCTGCCTCTTTTCTGTTCTAGTTTACATGAAAGCGTGGGCAACAGCTCATCTGTCCATCGAAGCTCCGCTGAATGATTGGGAATTGATGAGGACGCTCCTTCGATACCCGCACAAGAAGATCTCTGATGGTACCACCAAGAAGCTGTCTGCGCACCTGTGGTACCATTCGGAGGAGGCAGTGGGTCTGGCGTTCTTTGATGAGAGGATATCGATGGAAGTGAAGTGCAGCATGGTTGCAGCGTTAGATCAAGAAGCCCCTCACATGCCGCCAAAACGACCTTTGGTTCTTGATACTATGTTCCTCAGTGACAGCAAAGGACTGGAGCAACTGATCACAAAGAACACCCGAGGATTCTTCTCAAAACTTCAGTTGCCAGATTGCTTTCTGCTCCACCATCCCAGTTCATGGACGTCAAACTCTGAATACGTGCAAGCTCGGGATGTGGTCTCCAAACTTGCAGTGGTGAACGACAGAGCAGAACGGGCCGTGGCTCTGGTGAAGGAGCTGAACGGAAAGTTGACAGTGAAAGAAGAACAGCTCCAGTTCCTCGTTCAAGTTGTCACTGACCACAGAAAGCAACACCCAGCTCAGAACAAATCAGCATTAGTGAGGACGCGAAAGAACTAATCACTGATCAGCGTATGAGCACCAATTATTCTGCTACTGTATATGTATTTTATTTCTCAAAGTTTTGCTTTTGTTGCTTCTCCATTTTGTACCATTATTCGCTAAATTATGTCTTCTATTTTGATTATATAATAAACTGTTTGTATTCTTTGCGTTTTTAAGTGTCTTACTTTCGTTATTTCACCAAATTGCCTTGTTTTTATTATCTGGTTCGGCACAAGCTGTGAACACTGAACAGCTTGTTGACGTCAACAAATGGGTCTTGTTTTCAGTGACGAGGGCGACCTTTAAATGATGACCAATCAGGACCAAATTTCTCTTCCGTATGTTTTACACCAAATGGAACAACTTTAGGGGGTGTCATAGGAAAATATCCATCGTTTAATTTTCTCCCTATTACCTAGTGACACCCTAATAAATATACTAATACATCAGCGCATATTACTATCATCTAAAGTGTGCATGTTGATATATATGTAAAAATGAACAATGAATGATCCATATTCATTTTTACATGAGAAACCAAAATCGCCTGATACGATTTTGGATAAAAAAAAATTATTTCTTGCTTTCTATATTTTTTCTGTGTCACAACCATGACCTACCATTCCTCTGGTTTAAGTCGTATCCATATTTCCATATCCTATCTTGACCATTATCCTATATCAATTTTATTAAATATTCATTATTACTCGTGTCAGTCTATGCATCCATACCTGTTCGTTTAAAGTCGTCCAAATACGTTCGCATGCATTATTTTTTCTTTTATTTTCTTTTAAGTGCGTTCACCTCTCGCAAGCTGCTCATTCATGCTGATTCAGGGTGTTCGAATTCCGATGACGTCGCCAAAAGCAAGCATCTGAATTCGAAATCCTCTCTCTTGCTTCTGCTACAAATTTATAACATAAGGTGTTATGCTGTATGTTATGTTATATTATTATAATATACTGTATTGTTTCCCTGCCTGGCCACTAGTTCGTTATCAGCTTGCGTCACATAGTTATTCCCGTTCTCATTACTTGTACTTACTATTTCTACCTAATTGTCATTCAAATTCTATATTACTTATGTATTACGTTATCATAAATGTCCGTGTACTTCCAATGAAAAGTACACCGTATTTTTGTCCGCTTTCCTCATCGCTGGCTAATTAGACTTTCAAACTCTGATAACCAACCAGGTTCTAATAATATTTGACATAATTTGACGAAATTATTGTTAACTATAAATATATAACATTGTTGGTAATCCCCTTTAAATTATAGAACAACGGTTAACTCCCCTTCATTATATCAATTGTATCACGTATTTAGATTAATTCAGTAGTAGATATGTCAATTAACAATTTGCTAAAATTGTAATTAAATGTAATAGTTTAATATAATGTAATTAATGTATTTTAGTGACGACAATTAACGATAATAAGCGAATGTGAATTGGTTGGTAATTGTAATCATAATTGTAATAAACCGAAATTACAATGTACTCAGGGTGTACTTGGATTGTACTCAATGTACTACGAAATTATGTCGCCCTTTAGAAACGTATACTCGGCGAAAATACGATTATTTTTTATTTTTATTATTTTTATTTTTACTTGGAATCTTTCATCTGATCATGTGTTTAGAAGCGGGGAAACTTAACCTTCAAACTGCATTCCCCCAAAAATTTAGATTGTATATAAATCATGTAATTGTAAAATGTCACTTCCACTTCTTCACTCCGACTTCGATTACTTCGAATCACTCCCTTGTTAGCAGCCTCGCTGCAAGGAGGGGGCAGAGGCCCCTTGCCTCCTTAATTTTAGATTCCGGCCTGAGCCATGGTCGAAAGAGGTCGAACCTCTACCCCCTGTAAATTCAGAGCACTACCTGTACATTTTAAGAAGTAAACTATAGTAAAAGAAAGTTTTTTTTTATCTTTTCCTTCGAGCCGTGCCTCGTCCGAGAATTTGGTCAGTAAAGTCGATAAGTTATAAAAAGAAAACCGGCGATCCTTCAGAGAAAGTATGACAGTATCATAGAAACAGAAGAATTAACAACTGTCGACCCTATAGCGAGAGAAAAAAATTAGAATGTTATAGAAGAAACTATTGCGAGAAATATCCTTTGCTGCCTCCCAACCAGAACCCCCGTCGATTCGAACCAACCCAGGGCCATAGCCGGAGTGGTTAATAATATATATATATATATCTATATATATATATATATGTTAATATGATGTGTAAACATTTTATTGGGACACCCGGTGTGTATATATATATATATATATATATATATATATATATATATATATATATACAGGGTGTCCCATAAGTCTGGACCCATAGGGATTTATAATATATTTTTTTTATATGTTGCAGGTAAACCATGTCACTGACTAGAGAGGAGAGAGTTCAAGTTATTTTGCTGGTCGGGACCCGCAGTCACCGGGAAGTGGCCGAAGAATTCAACAATATGCATCCAGACCGCGCACCAATCACACACAGATGTGTTGGCAAGTTGATAGCCAAATTTAAGGAAATTGGATCCGTAGCTGACAAGCCTCGCAGAGGACCTTCAAGGACTGTTACGGAAGACGAAACCAGTACCAATGTGTTGGCTAGCTTCGCTGTCAGTCCGAAGAAGTCACTTCGACGCATGTCCAGCGAAACTGGGATCTCCAAGAGCAGCATCCACCGCATATTGAAACTTCATCACTGGCATCCATACAAACTGCAACTCCATCAGCGTTTAAGTGAAGATGATCCTGATAGGCGAGTTCAGTTTTGCGAATGGGCAGAAGAACAATGCGTGAGTGATGAGACGTTCCCATCAAAAATTCTGTTCTCTGATGAAGCGAACTTTTATGTTTCTGGGGAAGTCAACCGTCAGAACACTCGATACTGGTCACCAACAAATCCTCATTGGTTTGATCCTTCCAAGGAACAAGGTGCCCAACGCTTCATGGTTTGGTGTGGGATATGGAAAGACAGAATCGTTGGTCCCTTCTTCTTTGACGTGACGGTAACCGGTGACACGTGCCTCAAGATGTTGCAGGAGGAAGCATTTCCAAGCATGTTGAACCCAGCAGGCGACTACCCGGAGTGGTTTCAGCAGGATGGCGCCCCTCCGCATTACGCCACGACGGTTAGAAATTACCTTACCACACAGTTTCCAGAACACTGGATTGGACGACGAGGACATGTTGAGTTTCCACCAAGGAGCCCTGATCTTACTCCGCTGGATTTTTATTTGTGGGGCCACTTGAAAGCCAAAGTGTACGAGGTCAAAATTCAGAACATTTTCCACCTTAAAGCACGCATTGTGGAGGCGTGTCAAGAAATTTCTGCGACTGTGATTCAGAAAGTGCTGTCGCAGTGGAGATTACGTCTTGAACTATGTGTGCGACACAACGGCGGACACTTTGAACAGATTATGTAATAAATTTTTGGACTATTTTGTAATTTTATTAATTTTGCCCTATGGGTCCAGACTTACGGGACACCCTGTATATATATATATATATATATATATATATATATATATATACATGTTGTTTATTTCTTTATTAGCTGTTTTCTGATTTCAAATTCCAACCTCAACTCTCTCTCTCTCTCTCTCTCTCTCTCTCACTGACCCAATTATGACCCTGCTCACCATAGCTTTTCTTGTCTTTCTACAAAAAATAAAAAGAAGGGACAGGATCCCGTTATTGCAACACTCGATCATGTAGTTTATCTGTTTATTTCCCTCTCTCATATATATATATATATATATATATTATATGTTAAACACAGACCGTGCATGGAACAAGGAACTCTTCTGGGAAAATTAAATCCACTATAGTCCGAATAAGTAATGGTAAATGACAAATACCATAGTTTTTTTCCTTTTTCATGATTTTAGCCCGACGTGGGCAACGGGTCTCTCGCAAAGAGATCCCATAAATATAGCTTCCCTCACCAGCTATCTGCAAAGCAGACAGGATCCAGCTTTGGGACGTGGATCTAGGGTTTAAAGCAAACCTAGATCCCTACACTCAGAACCTCTATATAAGTAAAAGACTCGTTGCATTCACGTCGTGTTGAATAAATCAAAGAAAAAGGGGGTAACTATTGTATTTTTAGCCAAAAAAAACAAAACTTAAACCTCAACCGGGACATTGAGCGTCCACTTTTCAAGGCACGAAACACGTCCGTTTAGTATACACAAACTCAGAATGGTTCCCTGAGAACATTATATGTTAAACACAGACCGTGCATGGAACAAGGAACTCTTCTGGGAAAATTAAATCCACTATAGTCCGAATAAGTAATGGTAAATGACAAATACCATAGTTTTTTTCCTTTTTCATGATTTTAGCCCGACGTGGGCAACGGGTCTCTCGCAAAGAGATCCCATAAATATAGCTTCCCTCACCAGCTATCTGCAAAGCAGACAGGATCCAGCTTTGGGACGTGGATCTAGGGTTTAAAGGAAACCTAGATCCCTACACTCAGAACCTCTATATAAGTAAAAGACTCGTTGCATTCACGTCGTGTTGAATAAATCAAAGAAAAAGGGGGTAACTATTGTATTTTTAGCCAAAAAAAAAAAAAAAAAAAAAAACTTAAACCTCAACCGGGACATTGAGCGTCCACTTTTCAAGGCACGAAACACGTCCGTTTAGTATACACAAACTCAGAATGGTTCCCTGAGAACATTATATGTTAAACACAGACCGTGCATGGAACAAGGAACTCTTCTGGGAAAATTAAATCCACTATAGTCCGAATAAGTAATGGTAAATGACAAATACCATAGTTTTTTTCCTTTTTCATGATTTTAGCCCGACGTGGGCAACGGGTCTCTCGCAAAGAGATCCCATAAATATAGCTTCCCTCACCAGCTATCTGCAAAGCAGACAGGATCCAGCTTTGGGACGTGGATCTAGGGTTTAAAGCAAACCTAGATCCCTACACTCAGAACCTCTATATAAGTAAAAGACTCGTTGCATTCACGTCGTGTTGAATAAATCAAAGAAAAAGGGGGTAACTATTGTATTTTTAGCCAAAAAAAAACAAAACTTAAACCTCAACCGGGACATTGAGCGTCCACTTTTCAAGGCACGAAACACGTCCGTTTAGTATACACAAACTCAGAATGGTTCCCTGAGAACATTATATGTTAAACACAGACCGTGCATGGAACAAGGAACTCTTCTGGGAAAATTAAATCCACTATAGTCCGAATAAGTAATGGTAAATGACAAATACCATAGTTTTTTTCCTTTTTCATGATTTTAGCCCGACGTGGGCAACGGGTCTCTCGCAAAGAGATCCCATAAATATAGCTTCCCTCACCAGCTATCTGCAAAGCAGACAGGATCCAGCTTTGGGACGTGGATCTAGGGTTTAAAGCAAACCTAGATCCCTACACTCAGAACCTCTATATAAGTAAAAGACTCGTTGCATTCACGTCGTGTTGAATAAATCAAAGAAAAAGGGGGTAACTATTGTATTTTTAGCCAAAAAAAAAAAAAAAAAAAAAAAACTTAAACCTCAACCGGGACATTGAGCGTCCACTTTTCAAGGCACGAAACACGTCCGTTTAGTATACACAAACTCAGAATGGTTCCCTGAGAACATTATATGTTAAACACAGACCGTGCATGGAACAAGGAACTCTTCTGGGAAAATTAAATCCACTATAGTCCGAATAAGTAATGGTAATGACAAATACCATAGTTTTTTTCCTTTTTCATGATTTTAGCCCGACGTGGGCAACGGGTCTCTCGCAAAGAGATCCCATAAATATAGCTTCCCTCACCAGCTATCTGCAAAGCAGACAGGATCCAGCTTTGGGACGTGGATCTAGGGTTTAAAGCAAACCTAGATCCCTACACTCAGAACCTCTATATAAGTAAAAGACTCGTTGCATTCACGTCGTGTTGAATAAATCAAAGAAAAAGGGGGTAACTATTGTATTTTTAGCCAAAAAAAAACAAAACTTAAACCTCAACCGGGACATTGAGCGTCCACTTTTCAAGGCACGAAACACGTGCCTTGAAGCTATATTTATGGGATCTCTTTGCGAGAGACCCGTTGCCCACGTCGGGCTAAAATCATGAAAAAGGAAAAAAACTATGGTATTTGTCATTTACCATTACTTATTCGGACTATAGTGGATTTAATTTTCCCAGAAGAGTTCCTTGTTCCATGCACGGTCTGTGTTTAACATATAATGTTCTCAGGGAACCATTCTGAGTTTGTATATATATATAATATATATATATATATATATATATACACACACATTTCACCGTTTAAAAGTAGGTCTAAGGTGGAGAGTAAACATCCTTCCACGGTTCGTAGGGACAGGATCCAGTTATTGCAACACTCCATCATGTTGTTTATCTGTTTATTTCCCTCTCTCTCATATATATATATATATATATATAAACACTTCCCCGTTTAAAAGTAGGTCTAAGGTGGAGCGTAAACATCCTTCCACGGTTCGAAGGGGCAGGATCCCGTTATTGCAACACTCGATCATGTTGTTTATCTGTTTATTTCTCTTTCTCATATATATATATATATATATATACAGGGTGTCCATAAATGATTGCCATGATTAAAGCATGCTATAACTTTTAAATAAACACTCGTATTCAAACACAGTTTTAATCATAAGTAGATAAACATACAAAGTTTTGATACATAGTTAATGAACTTAATAAGCTTCCACATGTGCACCCTTAGTGGCACGTAAACTATCTAAACGGTATTCGCACTCACGCCACACATTTTCCAACATTTGTGGGTTAACTGTTGCAATTGCGTCCGTAATGCGTTCTCGCAATGTCCTGATATCTGGAACAACTGTTGCATAAACTAAATCTTTAACATGACCCCAGAGAAAGAAATCCAGCAGGGTAATGTCTGGTGATCTTGGGGACCATGGGATTGGCCCGTCCCTGCCAATCCATCGATTTGGAAATGTTGCGTCGAGAGTTTCACGACCAACATGCGCCCAATGAGGGGGTGCCCCAGCTTGTTGGAAGATGACAGTTGGCTGCCTGTCCTGCAGCTGGGGGATGGCGTAATTGGTGAGCATATCCAGGTACACAGTTGCGGAAACAGTGTTCTCAGCAAAGAAGAAAGGACCAATTATCTGGTCATGCATTAGTCCACACCAGACATTGATCTTCGGACTGCCCCGAATATGCTCCCTTACGGCACGTGGGTTTTCCGATCCCCAAATACGCACATTGTGTCTGTTGACTCTACCACTAAGATGAAATGTAGCCTCGTCTGAAAAGCAGACACCTAACAAGAAGTCATTATCCTCGTCAATGCTGTTCAAAATGTCAATAGCGAATTGTCCACGTTTTGGACGGTCATCAGGCTTCAGTTCTTGAACAATTTGTACCTTGTAGGCGTGTAACTTCAAACGTTTGTGTAACACCTTGTGCCCTGTAGTCTTCGGTATCTTTCGTTGGCATGAAGCTTGTCTCACCGATTTCCTTGGTGACTGTGTGAAAGCAGTTTGAATGTTTTCCACCGTCTCATCGGAAACTGATGGTCTACCACTGCTCTTTCCCTTTTCTACGTTTCCAGTTTCCAAGAATTTTTTCATCCACGACTTAATTAACTTCACATCAGGTGGATTCTTTCCATACTTTGTTCTGAACCTTCGCTGAACACTGACAGGAGATTTTGTTTCTGCAAGCCACACAACACATTGTGCCTTCTCTGTCACAGACTCCAACTAAACTGAACAGCTACTACAGCGCTCCTAGCGGCGAATGCGGTAGACGAAACACACCAGCACAGAAACTCTATGCGTGTACGAGATCACCTGTAAAAAGAAAACGGATGTAAGATTCACCATTAAAACATGAGAGCATACTGTTTTCAGGGTAAACATTTATGGACACCCTGTGTATTATATATATATATATATATATATATATATATATACTTCCCCGTTTAAAAGTAGGTCTAAGGTGGAGTGTAAAGATTCACCAGAATGAACAATTCGAACGGGGATCTTTCCACGTTTCTATCATATATATATATATATATATATATATGTTGTTTATTTCTTTATTGGCAGTTCTCTGATTTCAAATTCCAAACTCAACTCTCTCCCTCTCTCTCTCTCTCACTGACCCATTTATGACCCTGCTCACCATAGCTTTTCTTGTCTTTCTACAAAAAAAAATTTAATTGCAGGGTTATAAACGGATTTCCATTCTGAACTTTTCTCATATATATATATATATATATATATACATATAATATATATATATACACACAAAGTTATATTTATCTTCGTTCACGTTTAAAAATAAAATCTGGAACATCTGTTGTTTCATTTCTTTGTTAGCTATTCTCTGATTTCCACGTATTTAGCAACCCAGTTCATCACACGTATTTGTCTTTATCTATTCTATAGCTCAAATATCATTATCTTTTATGTTTCAAGGTACTGTAACCACATCTTTCCACGAATGGTGAGATCTGACACATGCCATAAAAACTTTATAACTATGAAGTCAATTCATGGGCAATTAGGTTAAATTACCTTCCAAGCTCCCGCGAAATATTTTTGAGAACGGAAAAATACATTTTATCGAGATCGATGTAAACATCTTGAGAAAATAACATTTATCATTACTACAGAGATTACTAATTAGTACAAAAAGCACACACACACACACACATATATATATATATGTATATATATATATATATTATATATATATATATATATATATGCACTCGTGGTTTTTGTATGAAACTGACGCCCCACCAGGATTCGAACCCCAGAACTCCTGAGTAGAAGTCGCGGGAGGTCCATCTCACTATGACGAGATGAAAGTTTACACAATCTGTTATGTATCTAAATGGCCTAGGAATAGCTTAGTGCTTTCGCTTCCAGAGGTGATTTACGATGTTAACCCTCTCGTACTCGAGGTAATGGCAACATTTATTTGAACTCTCTGGCACAAAACTTTGTTTCTCATAGATTATTATTATTATTAAAGAAACATATAAAAAATGCTCTATTCTAAATAGCGCATCCGATGTTTTATGCAATACAATTAAGACATGCCGTAAGAGTTTTATAAAAAATTGTAACAATAACACTTCTTTTCGTTGTAATGGACATCCACTCTTTGTTCCTGGAGGTTTGGTTAAATTTTATATAAATAGCAGAAGCCCTAGCTTCGGTTTAATTAACATCACACATTCATATATATATATATATATATATATATATATATATATATATTCTCCATACCATAAACCGATACGACCTTCCCAGATTTCCAGTTTTAATCCCCAATGTCACTAAATCCCTAATAAAAATGAGATCAAATTTATTAACACAAATGCCTCCAGTGTTTCGAAAGATCATGTTCGTAATTGCGTGCGGGTTTTGCTTGCTACTAAGAGTCCTATATGCACTGATTATCACAGGAAATGACCGTCGGAATGATTAAAAATGTTTCAGTGCTTCTTCTCGGACGAGAATTTTAAGTACGTTAATTTGCGACATTTTCAAACTTCAGTTATTTCTAACTTAATAATCCTGCGATCTATTAAGCATATGCCCAAATAGTTCCATAAATATTGATGAAACAATATTGATTATTTTCCAAACAGAACTTCTCTCTCTCTCTCTCTCTCCCGGGACATAATATAACCTAGCCTAGCGTTGCCTAACCTAGCCTAACTTGTTGTTTAAGATTCAAATTGAATGTCAAACGCTGATATTATAACCTCCCCGTCTAAAAATTATTTACCTTTATTAATAGTAAAATAAATACATTGGTTTTACAATTTACAATGGCATAAATAATTGTGAAGCTTGACTCTTTATTTTATTCAATTTGGCCCTCAAGCTTTAGGCTTTACTCGGTTCTTATTAAAAATAAAACAGATGTTTCTCGCTCCTCCACCAACCACTATGCCGCTGAGATTCAATGTATAGCCATATATATATATATATATATTCAATTTTTATATTTTACCAGCACCGAAATCGAAATTTAATTGTTAGTCCTTGCTGCGCGTCACTACATCTGACGTGAGAAATGTCACATTTAAATACTCATGGTTAATATTTGACCTAGTGAATGAAATTATGCAAGGTTTTGTTTAAAGTAAATAAAATCCATTTATCAAAAGCTTCATAAAATTCTTAATCATAATATGATGTTGGGAGAAAATAAAGAAAAAATAAGTAAGTCGCGTGCGACTGATCACACGAAGTGATATAGCAGGGTGTTACAATACGGAGACACACAACTTGACGTTCCCTTCTGTAAATTCCATTGTATCTCGCTGTTGAGTTGCAATTTGTTTGGTTTTTGACTTTTCAAAATTCAGTTTTTTGTTTGTCTGTGAGAGAACCTCTCTACCCTTCCGTCTTTTACACATATACGCTCATAGAAACCGGAATCAAACACCAGCAGGGATTTCTTGATGAGTTACAAAATATCTATTTACCCGCGGAAATAAATGCGATAGTATTCTAAACAAGGCCTAACATAAGAATTATATAAATTACAGATGCTGGAGGTATTAAAAAAAACGTATAAGACTGCAGCTCGCTCCTCCAACAAGCCAGGCGAAGAGTGTAAGAGAGCAGCTCACTCCTCCACCAAGCCAGGCCTAGAGACTGGGTCATCTAACCGATCCTAACCTAACCTAACCTATGCGTAGCCTAACCGGGACATAATATAACCTAACGCATCCTAACTGGGTATAATAAAACCTAACCGAGCGTAGCGGTACCACCATAAAACCAAGCCTAACCTAGCCTAAACTAACCTAGCATTTAAACCTGTCCATGTACCTATCTATCAACAGAACAACTCGCTCCTACACCAAGCCATAACAGGAAAATATTAGCTGCATGAATGAAATAGACTAAAATATAATTCGAAGTGCTAGTACAACATACACAAAACCTGCACTACGTCTGGTGCCACCTTCTTTCCCCGAGCACCAAAGAGTTTAAGAAAAGTCCATCTATCTCTCTATCAAGAGAACAACTCGCTCCTACATCAAGTCATAACACTAGGCCTAACCTAACCTAACGTATCTATCTATCAAGAGAACAACTCGCTCCTACACCAAGCCATAACACTAAGCCTAACCTAACCTAATCTATCTACACCAAGCCATAACACCAAGCTTAACCGAGAAAATATATAAAGGGGGTATATATATATATATATATATATATATATATGTAAAATATAAAAGGGAATCATATAAGGGGTATAAATAAAAATAAAATTATATGGTATGAAAATACATACTTTTAAAAGTAATAAATAATAATAATAATATAATAATAATAATAATAATAATGGTGACAAAACTCAATGACACTTACAGTAACGAGAGGGGAGAACTAAATTAGCTCCAGTTTGTTTAAAGAAAGACTGAGAACGCAGGACTGTCATTACGATTGATACAGGTAAAGTTGTGCTATCTTGGGGAAGAAACACAAACTTGCGGTGCATCTTGCTCCTGAAGAATCATGCACCAGGACTGAAAATCAACTCGTTTAATTTAAAAACATTTGTTTAATAAAACAAAAAGAATTTCACATCCCAAAGAATTTCAGTTAATAATTTCACTGCCAAAAGAGTTAAAACACTTTATTAATAATTTTACTCATTGCTTAATTCAAAAGCAATTAACTTCATTTCAGAGTCCCATGCTTCATGTAATTTATCCATTAATTTCAAAAACAACATTTCAACTCCTTGCTTAAGATTTCCATCAAATAATTTTGAAGTACTTTTTTATCGCATCCAGAATCTATTTGAAAATTTATCCAGAGTCCTTACTTCATGTAATTTCCATTATCACTTCATTTATTTTGTATAAAAACTTCAAAAGAATTTCACATCCCAAAGAATTTCATTTAATAATTTCACTGCCAAAAGAATTAAAACACTTTATTAATAATTTCACTCATTCCTTAATTCAAAAGCAATTAACTTCATTTCAGAGTCCCATGCTTCGTGCAATTTATCCATTAATTTCAAGAACAACATTCAACTCCGTGCTTAAGACTTCCATCAAATTATATGAAGTACTTTTTTTTATCATTTTCAATCGGTAGTTAAAAGAACACATTCATTTTCACCTGTTCAGTCTCAATTGTTTAAGGTTCAAATTGAGTGTCAAAAGCGATGCGAGAGAACAATCCCTCCTACACCAAGCAGTCATGTGTGGCGGAAAGCGACTGTTAATTTTTATAGAAAACAGAGTAAATACATTTTACATCAAATTGTCTTCGCATCCACGCTATTTTACGTGAGACGATAAGGAAAGGGCGCATGTACCATCGGTATGCTTTCCTGAGATAGTAGAGCGGGAATACCCAGGATGTCTCTGCTCACTTACATTCGTTCTTTGATTTAAAATCACAATAAACACTATAAATGTTCTATGAAGGTATTATTTTATTTTTCATCTTATAAACATCATCATAAACAGTAGACATGATCTAACTTAAAGCTAAAACATAACTTCTTATCAATTCATGTTTTCAGCATCATTAAACATGCGAATATAATATATATATATATATGTATATATATATTAGGGTGATTCAAATATGGGGGTAAAAAATTTTTTTTTATATTTTAATGTGTTCAACCCTTTAAATGGTTCATTTCAACCTAAAAATAACTATCCTAAAATATTTTAGCAAATTTTTAATTTTTAAGGGTTGCTACCAGCAATTAAAAATTGACAGAACGACTCAAATTGTCAAATTTTTCCACACCACCCAGGAGGTACAGTACAAGGCGCATTGCTTTTTTTTAATGTGGAAAGCTCCCCCGTAGGTCCTACCATAACCACAAGCATGCATAATTAAACTTGCACGAAGTAGTGCGCGAATACGATAGGCATAGGGCAGCTGACGTTATTTATTTAGATTTTAAAAAGGCGTTCGATACAGTTCCGCATAGGAGACTAATTGCGAAGGTTAAAGCGCACGGTATACGCGGTCAGGTAGCTAACTGGTTAGAAGAATGGCTTCGTGCTGGGAGGCAGAGGGTCGTAGTTAATGGTAGTGAATCGGGGTGGTTAGATGTAGGTAGCGGTGTCCCACAGGGTTCAGTGTTAGGCCCATTGTTATTCGTAATTTACATTAACGACATAGATGTAGGATTGACTAGTAACGTGTCAAAATTCGCGGACGATACTAAAATAGGCGGTAAGGTTGTTAACGAGGACGATAGAAATAGGATCCAAGACGATGTAGATAGGATTATGGAGTGGACGGATAAGTGGCAGATGCAATTTAACGTAGATAAATGTAAAGTTTTGCATATAGGTTCTGGCAACAATAATTACGCGTACACGATGGATGATAGGGAGTTAGCGAGCGTTAACGAGGAAGTAGATTTAGGCGTACGCGTAACTAAAGATTTAAAGGTTAGGAACCAGTGCCTGGAGTCTTGCGCAAAAGCTAATAGGATGTTAGGCTTCATAGCGCGTAATTTCGAATTTAAATCGAAGGATATTATATTGCCCCTTTACAAGTCCCTAGTCAGGCCTCATTTAGAATATGCCGTTCAGTTTTGGTGCCCGTACTTGCGTGAGGATATTGATAGGTTAGAAAGGGTTCAGCGTCGTGCCACGAAACTTATTCCGTCATTGCGCAATAAGCCTTATGAAGATAGGATTAAAGAGCTAGACCTGTATTCACTCGAAACTAGGAGATTAAGGGGGGAGCTTGTTGAAGTTTTCAAAATCGTTAATAACATCGATAACGTAAATTTTGACAAATTGTTCACTTTTGATAATAGTAATACTCGCAATAACGGATTTAAGTTGCGTGGCAGGCGTTTTATTACTAATATCGCTAAAAACTTCTTTACGTTTAAAGTAATTGATAAATGGAGTAATCTTCCCGCGTCAGTCGTTCATTCTACCAGCGTTAATATGTTTAAGAACCGTCTTGACAGACATTTTAAAGGTATTAACGTTGTTTAATTTAAAAAACAAAGTTAGCAACGGAAGCTCTGGTGGTGGTGCTCGAGGATGAGTCTGTTGACGATGAATGCCAGCTTGTGACATGCCAGCGTGTGATGGCAGCAATAAAATTATTAAAAAAAAAAAAAAAAATTAGACTAACACGAATGTAGATGTAGCTCATAGCGTAAACTAACGCACTTTTTGTTTAACTTTACCTACTTTTTTTTTTTTTTTTCTCTCTCTCCTTACTTTGCATGTCTCTACCTCTTTTCTTGCATGTTTGTAGTTTGCATGGTATGACAGTGAGTTAAGACTGTGTTTGCATGGTTTGTAAGCGTTCTTATTTTACTTCTTTTCATCTTTCACCCCTCTCCTATTCTCTCCGACTATCTTTCTGACTTGTCGGCAGTGGCCGGCGGATGATGATGGTGAGACACTTTTCCTCTTTTTCTGAATGAATGTTAACCCATGAGTGATAGGTGTTGCTCTTACTTAACCCCTTATTCTCTTCTCTTCTCTTAACCCGCTACTCTTTCCTTTCTCTCGGGCTAACCTTAGAGTGGATCTTAGGGTCTTTGTTAGCCTTAGCTTCTGTAGATCTGTAGATTACTTCAATCATTTTTGGGTTCATCATATCTGTTCTTATTTAAAATAACGATATAAATTTGTAGTTTCACTTGGAAACGATAAATTACTGGAATTTTTGTGATTTACAAAGCATACTGAGTTTTGTGTTGAAGGAGAGAGTTGTCTGTCAGATGTGATTTGTGAATTAGTGTTTTCCTCCTATGAAATTTAGCGTTTCAAGTTGGAATTAACGTATTAAATTAATTTTCGGTATTAATATTAAATTTTTTTTTATTTAATAACTGTTTTGGAAAATTGTTATTGTTTAAAACTTCAGTCGGGTTTACTAATGCAGTTAAAACATTGGCTCGCGTGTTCACCCGGAAATGGAGCCTTTCAGATGGCTAGTAACGTTTTTGTGGTATCTATGTGTGCTTCCCCCAAAGTGTAAGAGGGTTCGTCATTTTCAGAGAATTGATGACATGAAGTTTCTGGGTTTCATTTTTGTCTTTTGTATTTAAATGTATCGATGTAATTTCTGAAGGTAGTTTCAATAATAATATTTGTTAAATTATAATAGTGGTTACTAGGTATGGGCGCTTTATATTTCTACTGTGCAATTTTGTTTTCTGCATTTGATGATTTTTTTTATCTTCTCCGATGTATCTGCCATAAGTGATCTTATTGGTAGCTAGGCGTGATTAAATTTTTGCGAAATTTTGATATTTCTCATTTTTTTCCGTGAATTTGGCCAGAACAAATTATAGTTATTGTTTCGAAGTGAACTGTCAAGAAAATTTGGTAAATTAATATGACATGATAATCAGTAGCAGTATAAACTTTGAAAATTTTTTTTGTCAAAATTTCAAGAGGCTCGATTTGGAGGCAACCAAGTTCGATCCAAATTCCATCCATTGAGTTTAGTTAACCCGATAGGTGATCGATCACTGATGAGAGAGAAGAGATGAGAAGAGAAACCGAATGCGCAGGGACTTGGCGCAGGACAGTTTCGGAAGAGAGAAGTGAGAGAAGAGAAACCGAATGTGCATGGACTTGGCACAGGACAGTTTCGGTCGAAGATGGTCTACTGGTATTTTTCAGGTAGTAGATGGTCACGCTGCTCGATGCTTCGCTAAATATGTGTTTTAGCACCTCGGTAGGCAAACCACGAGAGTTTGAACGAGTGTCTAAGGCTTTACTTTCCATACAGACATACAGTAGGTTCGTTGCGAAACCGCCTACGGCGAAGTGGTCGTTTGATTATTGCCAGTAAGAGAGTCTTTCAGCTGGACGTAGGAAGAGCAGCGTTCACCGACAAAAGTTGAGATGAGACAGGCGAGTTGATTCGTCGACTTCTAGAATTGCAAATTCCGTCCAATTCCAGTGCGTGGTTCCACTTTCAGTATATCTCCCCCCCCCCTGATCCTCTTAGATTTGGACGTCTCTCTTGTTTTTTTTCGCCATTTGGAGAGAGAGTGGAACCAACCTCAAGCGTGCTGACCTGTTGCATGGTGATGCAATCCCTTGCATTCTAGCGAAGTGAGCAGGAGAGCTGCGACTGAAAATTGAAGAAGTCCGTTGTCAACTGTGCGGATTGTGATCTAAACAACGTCCAGCTATGAATGTACTGATTAATATGTAATGAAATTATAAATGAAAGGGTGCGATTATTGCCCATATTTGTTTTGTTTCGTGAAATAGTATGTGCGCTCTGGTCAGTATTTTATTAAAACGTTTTCTTATTTTTCTATGTTGCCTTGATAGTAACTATATAACTGTATAAATAATTGTTTCGAATGTAAAGCGATCTTTGATGAGGAATCGCTGGAATAGATTGTGAACTTGAAATTTGTTGTAACCATTGTTAAGAAAATTGTCCGTTATTTTTCACGTTACAGCTTCGTTACAAGTTGTAATTTGATTATTAGTATGAAATGTTATTTTATGCAAATGTTGTGAAAATTATAAAGTTCGTTTTCGATTTTTACAAAATGATACAAAATATCTGATGTGTGGAATTTGTCATTCTAATTATTTCTTCTCTATCTAATTCAAATTTGTTAAAGAAAAAAAATTGCCAAATAGATAACTTTCTTGAATAAATAAATAAATTTGTTAAACGATATTAATAAGTTTTCCTATTGTAAAACTTATTTTCAAGGGGGTGATGCGAGTGTAGTAATGTCTAATTAAAAATTAGAATGTTTTGGTTATAAGAATTTAATAAAGAAGATAATAATATTTAATAAATGTAATTACGATAAATAATGGTTTGTTTATATTAAAATTATAAAATACGAATTGGCAACACTAAGAATTGGCCCAAGCGGGACGAGAGAGAGAAATATTATCCTTTGGATTTTGTCTATTTATATGTATAATTCCTCTCCCCAAACATATATATATATATATATATATATATATATATATATACAAGGTGGCCCAAACGGTACCTACCAACATTAACTTACATTTTCTAAGAAACGAATACATAGAATTCGATGAAAATTTGCTGACACACTATACTACTTACGCCATTTGTTTAACATCAGTTTGGAGAGAATGTCATTCATTTGGAATATCGGAATCACTATGGAAGCGGCATTGATTAGCCTGCCTATTCGCCTGATCTCAACCCGTGTGACTTCTTTTTGTGGGAATACCTCGAAGATAGAGTTTACCAGAGCAACTCAAAGACTTTGGAAGAGCTGAAATCATCGATTGAACGTCAAATCGTCGACATTGCAACAGAGGTTCTCCACAGCAGCGTGGTATCGAATTTTGGGATGAGGTTACGAAAAATCGTCGAAGTGGAGGGAGAGCACATCGAACACATTGTCACTAAGAATCGGCCCAAGCGGGACGAGAGAGAGAAATGCCCAAAAAAGGGCAGTCATCGGGCGGCCTTGCGTTTAAGAAGGCGTCTTTTGGTGTTAAGATGTTTTGTGTGAATGTTGAATATTCTTTTGTGTCTCTCTCCGACTTAGAATATTAAAGTTCAAGTCCCCCTCGCATTACCCCGTTTAACTAAAAGTGTTTTCGGTATAAATAAAGTTAGTGAAATGTTAATACGCATATAAATTGAAACCCCTGCTCTCCCTTGAATTGTTTGAAAGTGTAAAAATGGCTCAACCGCCAGCCGCATTTTTCTCTTTGCATCTTTGATGATTTCGTCCCGTGTACGTTTTAAATGTTTTTTTTAGAGCTTATTTAGGTTTAGTTCCACCCATTATTTCTTCAATCGCGTTAAAACCTGATTGCAACGCCTTCCTCCCGAGATATCTAGCACCCCTCTTCAACAATGGGACAGCCGTGCGTAGTATGGTTTAAAAAATGGATCCAAGCCCACCCCCACGCTGAAATATCGCCCCTCGATAGACTGTGAAACGCCTTCGGGTCATTATAACTGAATGCGACGAAAGTGTAGATTCACTGTTAAGCTCCCATCACCGAATAGGAAATTTTTTCCCTCAATCGTTCTTATATATATTGAGATATTGGTTAATAGATTAGTCGCAACATCCACGTAATGGGGCTTGTTATATGTAATGCTCAAACTGTTCCCTATATGGTTGGGAATGTGTGCAATGCGCAGCAGGCGCGCCTGGGTGTCCCCAACAAATTGATGCCCCACGATATTGCTGTAAATATAGCACATGTCTGGGAATGGAGCGCTTTCACCCAATTTCTCCAATTTCAACTGATACATTAAGCTGGACAAGTCATGTTGTGCCTCGTGAAAGGTATCTCTTTGGAGGGCTGCACCATATCGATCGTAGGCAACAATTATGAACAGCTCTTTGTCTTTAATATTTCTAATAAGCGTTGATTTTAACTTCATCGTGCGTGCAGGCGTGTCTATTTTTACAACTTCAAAAAGTAAATCGTTTGTCAGGTACGACTTTTCAAGACTTGTTTAAGCCCGTCACAATGTCCGTGGATGTGTCATAATGACCGATTCCTACAGGGTGTCCCATAAGTCCGGCATCATAGGAGAAATTCATATTTTTCTATTTCTACAAATCATAATTCATATTTTTCTCTTTCTACAGGCCATAATGTCTGTGAGCAAGGGAGAACGAATCCAGATAATTCTACTCATAGGAAATCGGAGTCAAAGAGAGGCCGCTGCTGAATTTAACAGACTGCATCCAGACTGCGAGCCAATAACACAGAGTTCTGTTAGCAGACTTGTTGCAAAGTTTAAGGAAACAGGATCCATAGAAGATAAACCACGCAGTGGACCTTGAAGGAGGTACACTGACGATGATACAGCGACTGCTATCCTGGCTCATTTTAACAGAAGTCCCAATAAGTCTTCGGCGATTGTCCGCCGAGACAGGAGTGTCGAAAAGTAGCATCCATCGCATTCTTCAGGCTCACAAATGGCATTCATATAAACTTCAGATCCTACAGAAATTAAGCGAAGATGATCCCGACCGGCGGATGGAATTTTGTGAATGGGCGACGGAACAATATGCTCGGGATGCCAATTTCCCGTCCACCATTCTGTTCAGTGACGAGGCTGTTTTTTATGGAAATGGTGAGGTAAATCGACAGAACACCCGCTACTGGGCTCAAAGCAACCGTCACTGGTATACCTCTTCAAAGGAACAAGGTGCACCTCGGGTGATGGTATGGTGTGGCATTTGGAAGGATCGCATCATAGGCCCTCTCTTTTTCGATGAACATGTCACTGGAGGCACCTACCTATGAATGCGCAAGGAAGAAGCATTTCCCAGTGTCTTGAACGAAGAAGGAAATTTCCCAACATGGTTCCAGCAAGGGAATACCTGTACCAACAATTCCCTGGTCATTGGATAGGACGTCGATGGCCTGTGGAATGGCCAGCTAGAAGCCCGGATCACTCGCCACTAGATTTTTATCTTTGGGGCCACTTGAAAGCGCTGGTATACGCAGAGAAAATTAGGAGTGTTGAACATTTGTGGCAGCGCATTATTGGGGCATGTAACACCATTACTCCTGACATCATTCACCGTGTGCTTGCTGACTGGGTATCACGTCTGAATTTGTGTATTGAAAACAATGGTGGACATATTGAGCACGTTCTGTAAATAAAAGTTTTGTTTTCCATTTTTTTATTATTTTTCCTATGATGCCGGACTTATGGGACACCCTGTAGTTACATTTGTACTATAGTACTGTACCTCACCGAACAGGACTGATCGCATAGTGTTGTCTAAGGTTATGCCTAATTTTTCACACTCATCGACTCTTCTAAGGATCAGAAATATGATCTGCTCATTTTCGAGCGTTAAAAATTTGATGGCTAGCTGGAATTCACAAACACCAACTTCGTACGAATCACATTCCAACTCAATGGGCCCATGAAGTTCTGTTACAAAGTTGGCCAGAGTGTTGCTAGGATGTACAGACAGAGAAGAAGAGGAAGAGAGTGTGACATAGAAGTGGTTAGGCGCCATGTTGTATACTATTTAAGCTTCATTATTGCAGCAGCTTTTATATAGGTGTTGAAGCTTTCTGGGTACGCTAGCCATTTCACCAGGTACATTTTTCTCTTTACTGAACCTTTGCTGCCTAAACTTTTTTAAATTTTAAACGCACTTTTTCCTAAATTAAATGTCACTTTCTGCAACTCCTCGTGTTTAAAGCCTCCTGCGATTTCTTCCCCATTCAAAGCTTCAAAGTAATATATCATTATCTCGCCTTTAGGTCTCATAGCCCTAACTTTAAAAATCTCACGTGTCCATCCTTGCTCAAATCCCTTCGCGAATTTATTTCTCGAACGTGATAGCCTTACATAATCATTGATTTTGAAACGTGTAGAGTGTGGTGGCGGTGCTCCATCTCTTCTCACCTCTGCGCGCGTACCTCTTTCTAAAACTTCGTTAGGTGTTGTACCAATCGTACGGTGGTGTGAACGGATGTATAACGATGCCAATGACCCCAGAACATTTATATATCTGTATGTGTTTTTATGTGTAAAATAGCGGTGCATGCGTTCCTTTGTGGCACGTTGAACTCTTTCAGCTAAAGAGGTCTCGTGTGTATAGAATTGCTAATGTAGTAACTGATATTAAACTCTGTCAGCAGGTTCTGAAAAGCGCGGCCTATAAATTCTTTCCCCATATCCGTATAAAAATAGTCAGGAACCCTGTCTTCTTCCACCATCAACGTCTTGGTAGCTTTAGCATCTGTTTCAGCTGATTTATTTTTCAGAGGAATTAGCCACAGATATTTAGAGAATACATCTATTATGAACAGGATATAGCCGTAGCAGTCATTATACTCTGAATATCTTTGCATCTCTGTCAAATCCGCTTGACAAATAGCGTTAATCGAAGCCAATGTTGTCTTGGCTGTTTTAGACCTTTCTCTCACCGGTTCATGAAGTGTACAAGCATCCTGCTTCCGCAAAAACCTTTCAACATCTTTTTTCCCTACTCCTTCATTGTAAGCACCTCTGTACAGTCTATTAACGCCGCCATAGGAGGCGGGGTTAGAAATGTCATAATAGCGTTTTCTTAATATGTTAGCCATTTGCGTATTTTAGAGACACGTGGATAAGGTTGGCCGTTTGTTCTCTTCTTTCTCCTCTTCAGAGATGCTACTGTTGGGGGTGATTGTGTACTCAGTTGTGACACATGCGAGACTTGCTCCAAGTCTTTTAAGCTATTTAGATTTCCTATTAATGCTTTGGGGACATTTATTTGTACTCTTGCTTTAATATGCATCCATCCGGTTGATGAGGGCCTGTCCCAATTTCTCACCAGATCATAGACAATGTCGACGATATTCGATCCCTGTACCCTTGTTCCTTCAACAATGACCTCGCCTGTATCGGTCCACTGTATGATGGGGTCCTCACTCAATAGATTATAAAGACTTAAGCCTTTATTCCTCAATATATGTAGGAGACTGCTTTTTAAATATTCTTTGGATATAATTACATATGTATAAAATATATAACATATCCATATATAATATAGTCTTATTCTGTACATTATTAATAAATATACATGTGAATGGACCGAGCCGAGTTTAAAATATACTATTTTAGATGAGGTTCTTTTCGTTTCATTTACATACCTCATTGTAGGAAGGAGACTGATAAATTATAAGTTATTTATTTTATAGTATAAATGAAAGTTATTAAAATATTGATTTGTTTTCTGTTTGTTACAGTCACTCATCGCCATGGCGGACGCCAAAAGTCCGACCCGAAGTTCTGCCAGTACCTGGCTCATTGGAAAACCTACAAAAAGATCTTCTAACCTCGCGATTACCTTCAAAGCGTGAAGTGTTAAGCAAGTTCTTATTTCATCACATCGAAGAAAAACGAACAGTTACTGCAAGTTTGAAAGAGACTGTCTCTGCTGTTCTTTATATCTGAAATAAAGCAAGGATTCCAACTCAAAGATCGGACATTGCTGAGAGGAAACTGAGAAAACTATTCGAACAATATTGTGCTCTAAAGAAAAATAGGAAGTCATCCTCAAAAAGCATACAAATGAATGTGGCAGTATTCAATGATGATCTTGAAGACATTTTCGATGTCGCCAGAGCAGATGCTTTAAAGATAATGACTAACGAAGAGGACAAAGAATTCCTTATCAAGCAGAGAGAAAATCGTTCTTGCGCCAGTTTTGGAGGCATTGATCAAGCTTGGCTAAAAAGGAGGATCGGAAGAGGCAACGAGAAGAAACTGAATATAATAGAAAAAGTGAAGCGACGATGAAAAACAAAAAATATCAACTTATGGCATCTGACAAAGTGATAACTGATGTGAATTCTTCCTCCTGGTCCACGGATTCGGATGCATCGTGACCTCCATCTACATCATCATCGAACCCTTCTTCCAAATGCAAGAAATCAGTCATCTCAGATGAAGTAGCCCGGGCACTCGACCGTATTAATCTAAGCGATCGCAATGGAGCCTTTGTTATTGCAGCATCAGCTACGTCTCTTGGCCATGATCTGGGCTCAATGTCACTTTCTCGAAGTACAATTCGTCGATCTTGAATTAAAGCTCGTGAAACTATCGTAACTGCTGAAAAATCAAGCTTTTCTCTTGACACGCCGCTTGTGCTTCACTAGGATGGGAAAATGCTTCCTGATCTAACAGGGGGACATGAAAGTGTGGACCGCATCGCAATCGTTGTTTCAGGAGGAGAAGATAAACTACTTAGTGTCCCACTCATCCCTCACGGAACGGGACAAGCACAAACTGATGTCAGGCACACGATGTTGGATGAGTGGGGCTTGAGAAACTTTGCAGGGGTTTGTATTTGATACAACAGCATCAAATATTGGCCTGACGTCTGGAGCTTTTACCCTGATAAAGAGAGCCGTAAGTCGCTCTCTGACGTGGACACCATGTCGTCATCGTGTGTATGAAGTCGTTTTGGCTAATGTATTTGCCAGTATTCTTGAACCTTTGAAAGGTCTACAAGTCTCATTGTTTAAGCGATTCATGACACAATGGCCAGTTATCAATAAAGAAAACTATATCAGCATGATTGGAACTTTTTGAAAGATACTTGTGGGAACTTTGTCAAGAGATGATACAGTACCTCTCCGATGCTCTTCAGAACAGCAGCTTTTCAAGAGATGGTCTAGTGAATTTCTCCATCTTTCTCTAATTTTCCTGGGAGAAAGTTTGCCTAAGAAGTACAACATCAGAGCTCCAGGAGTTCTTCATCAGGCTAGCTGGATGGCAAAAGCTACCTATGCTTTGAAGATCTTTCTCTTCTAGGAGCAAATGAAACTTTCTGCTCATGAAAAAAAGGGTCTGAAAGATTTTTGTCTCTTTGTGGAACTTGTTTAAAGTAAATATTGGCATGAAACACCCTTGGCAGTAAGGGCCCCTAGAAATGACCTAGTTTTTCTAACAGTTATGGAGACTTATCCAAACAGGGTCTTGGCTGAAATTGCACATAAGGCATTTAAGAGATATTTCTGGTACTTCTTGGAAAAGCTGATTGGACTGTCACTTTTTGACGATGGGTTGGGCAGCAAAGTAAAAGAAAATATGATTAAACAATTATCTCATCCAGCAAAAGCGAAAGGTCTGAAGCGTCTCGATTCAAAGCTGTTCAAAACAGCAAACCCATTGGAAACTTACGGCAGTGTGAAGACGGCTCAACTCTTCGATGTACTGGATAAAAACGGAAAGAATATTGCTCAAGAGTTTCTTTCGAAACCACCAAGTGATTGGCCAAGAAACGACAACTACGAATTGTTGAAAGAAAGAGCATTGAAGATGAAGGGTGTCAATGACTCTGCAGAGTGAGCGATTGCTCCTATTCAACGGTACACTACAACGCTTACCAAAGATGAGCAGCAAAATCAATTCTTTTTCCGCATTGTTGAGACCCATCGACGAACGTTTCCTACCCCACTCTAAAGCATCTTTACAGAATTAAAAGCCATTTGCATGTTCTTTTGTCAAATTTCGTTATTTTTTTCATTTAAGAAAAAATTATTAATTTTGTAGCGACCTCTAAATATAGTTGGGATGAGCTCAAGTTTTGTAGCAATTATCCTTTTATGATTTTAAACAAGGGTAGCCTTGAGGAAGTACAAACATAAAAATGTATTTCTTGGACCACCTTAATATATATATAACCTTTGGTTAGCTTCCGCCTGAATTGTTCATTCTGACGAAGGCCAAGCTTTCCACTCCACCTTAGACCTACAGTTTGACGTGGAATCCAAACCAGCGTCTTAACCACTAGGCCACCCAGGGTACCCATTTATCTACCAACCACTTTCTTTATTGTATGGAAGAATGCACAGCTAGGTTTTGCTGCGTGCCGCCCGGAGCTGATGGATTCGTAGTCAGCGACGCTAATCACTACACCACCGAGGCGCATACATACATGCATACATATATATATATATATATATATATATATATATATATCCCACAGCTGTTAAAACTTAACTTATTTTACTGGAAGACGAAATTATAATTTAATGCAGCCAAAAAGGAAATCGCGGATGTAGGGATTCCTCGACACTTTTATAAAGCTTCTAATCCTTCATTCAGAGCTTGTTTGGTTTATTATTTATAATCTCATGAATTTTTACGAATTCTAAAAAGGGTATAGATAAATTAGAGACGGAAATTTATTTATTTATTTAAAGAACGGGCTTTATTTCAACAAAAAAAAGTCCTTAACTAGTATAACTGGTATGCCTGTAAGTAGGCCTAATGGTTTAAAGATTAGGCGTAGCCTTTCCTACCTAACTAACACACAACTATTTTATCACTGTCAAACCAGCCTACATAATTTAAGCTGAGAATATATGCTATTTGCTATGTATTTACTACTAATTATGATAAAATGTTTCTCCATACATCTCATAGCTATCGTATTCATCCAAAATTAATGATTTTTAACAATTTGAACAGATACAGTGCAGCTCCCTTCAAACACAGCGAATTTGTCATAAGTTGATTAACAACTTTATATTTATCCCAGAAGATACTTGCTTATTAAGCCAAAATAAAAAAAACGAATATACTACTTGAGTCGCAAAGAGATTAAGCTAGCCAACTTTATAAGTGGAAATAGAGTATAAAACATGTACACCAAGTTTGTTTATTCGTATATTCTCAATTAATACTTATTCATGAATTTATGTAAACCTATCAAATCAATTTAGATACAGAGTCAATTTTAAGAAGAAATGAATATAAATTGAAAGTCAGAAACTTTTAGAAGAGATACTGCGGAGCAAATCTTTTCATTTAAGCTTAAATAAACTTATATTTAAACTTAAACTCTTTTAACTTTCATGCATTAGGCATTTCATTAAACATTTCAGAAATATGGAAAATTTTATTTTCAGGACCTATAAATATACATATAATTGCATTACAAGTGAGGGTCGATTACAAGCCTAGTAGATAATGAATTCTCCCTAATCACTGAAGATTTTACATTAATTTTATCTGGTATCCGGTAACTCCTTCATCATCACCCCACCCGAGTCCCAATTATAAATTTAATGGCTAAAATAAAAATTCACCTGGAAATTTAATGACCAGTTCATAAAGCTGAAATAAATAAATATCTTAAGCATTCTTTATAAAAGTTCTTAGTAGTAGCTAGCTGATTAGGCTAGAATAGTAATTGGGGACCCTATGACAGAGACGTCAACCTTGAAGTATGAAAAACCGTGAGATTTCTCATTCTCCCCCGATTTTATTATTATTATTATTATTATTATTATTATTATTATTCGACTTAAAATCCGTGAGTCTCAGAAAATCCGTGAGAGTTGACATGTCTGCTATGGCTTTTTTCCTCTGAGCACACTCTGCATAGTAAAGGTTTGTCTGGAAACATGAATCACTTGGGCCTACCAAGCCATAAGTTATAACAGGTCTTGTGGGTTATAACCCAGCAATTTTAACTTTACCATAAACTAAATGACTTTCATCATGGCTCACAAGATAAGCACAACATCTATATGCTTGCGTACTGGCATCAACAAGCACATGAAGCATTTGAGGCTCATCCCTAAGGCCTATGCACTTTGGAATTTTAATATTCTGTGCTTTATTTATGGCTGAAGCTAATTTTTTCCAATAAGTTTGATCTTTGTTTGAAATTGTATCATCCCAACCTACATTTTTCTTCCAAAGCTCTTGGAGAAATATTTTTGCTCTAATAGTTGCAGGTAGGAACAAACCCGTGGGATCAAATATCTTTGAAGCTTCAGAAAGTATTTTTCTTTGTATCAGCTTCCAAATTAAGTTCAAATTCCTTTGTACAAACTGAATCATGCTTATCAGAAGTTGAATTCAAGTACCATGTCATGCCTAAAGTTTTAATTCTATTTGTAGGTTCAGTAAGACCCATCCTATCTTATAAAATATCTTGGTTTAAACCCTCATCATTTGAAACCCATTCTCTTAATTCAAAATTACCCTGCTTCATAATATCTTCGGCTGAATTGTAAATTTCAAATAATTCAGGTCTTATTGAGGTTGAGCCTATTAAGTTATCAAAATAAAAGTGTTGTTTTAAGAAGTCTAACATTAAAGAGTCATTAAATTTATTTAAATGATGTCTAATAGTTAAAGCCAATAAGCTTGGCGAACATTTAGCCCCAAAAAGGACTACAGTGAATCTAGAGTATATGATGTAACAAATCCTTTATTCAAATCATATGGGTCTTTGAACCATAAAATCCTGAGTTGATCTTTATCTTTCTCATTTTTTAAATGAATTCTCAAAAAGGCTTTTGATATGTCACTCTGTATGGCATATTTGTTTAACCTAAACCTCAGCAAGATCTTTACAAGATCAGAAATCAGATTAGGACCTTCTGAGAGACAATCGTTTAAACTGTGTTTGTTTCAATCTTTTAGGCGACAATTGTAAACTATCCTCAGTTTTGTTGTTGGGGCATCCTGTCGATACACCCCCTGTGTGTTAAATAATGACAACCTTCCTTTTTAAAACGATCCGTTGTAACATCTATAAAACCTTTTGTTCAGCCAGACTCTGTACTGAACGGACGCATTTCCTGAGCTTTCTGATTTTGCATCTACTTTTATATATTGCTGAGAATTTTACTTTTGGATAGTTTTGAATTTTATATACTTGCGTTTAAATATTAGTGGTTTTTAGCGATTTAGAAGTTTTCATAGCGTGCCGGCTTAATTTAACTTATACCTGTGACGGTTTAAACTAATTTTTAACTGCGCGATGCCGTCGCAGAAAGCGTCGTGTGTTAGGTGTAGGGTAAAGTAAACCGGTGGTATTCGGAATTTAAGGATTATAACGGCGGTCCAATGGCGATTACCGATAGATCAGTTTGTTTCTTTTGCGAGTTCATTGAGGAATTAGTTGACATAAAACGCAGTGTACGTGAGGTAGCGGAAAGACTTGCAACGCTTGATGAGGGCAGGGGTAGGGCTACGGTTGACGTAGGCCGAACCAATACTAACGTTGAAGACGTTAGTAATTTGAAGGGTGAGGTGCGTAACCTAGTTTCTAGTTTAGGTAGCTTGTCGGGAAGGTTAGATAGAGTTGAGGAAGAGGTTAAGCTTAGTCCGAGAGTAGTAGATAGTGAGGGATTTAGAGAGGTTAAGGGTGGAGCTAGGCCGCGTACGTTAGGTGATAGGAATTCCCCCCCTATCGAGGTTTCGAACCCTTTCGCCCATTTGGAAAGGGACGTGAATGAGGGGGAAACTCTTTTAATCGGGGACTCTTTAGTGCGCCACATGGACAAAGAGTTCGTTAAACGGCATCCAACCAAGAGGAGGAGGGTCTGTCTCCCAGGGGCCAGGGTTGACAGAGTTAGAGACGAAGTGGATAGGATGGACGTTGCCTCCTGTCACTCAATGTTGGTGACGATGGTAGGAGGCAACGACTCGTATAGGCCCGATACGAGAGTGCCTGACCTTTTGGAGAGATATAGGGGGTTAATTAGGTCCCTGAAGGCGAGGTCAGATAGGTCTTTAGTTCTAGGTATTACCCCTAGGCACGGGTTGGGTCTTAGAATTACGTCAAAAACAATATTTTTGAATAACAAATTAGAAGAGATTTGTGCTGAGGAAAATGTACCCTTCGTAAAGCTGTGGTCCGAATTCAGTGATCCTAGCCTTTTTATAAAAGATGGGGGTGCATTTTAATGAAATAGGTAATGCTAGGCTAGGTAGGTTAATAGACGAAAACGTGCGAAAGCTGTATAGGTCGAAGCTTTCTTTAAACGTTGTGGGTCCGGGAAACGCGGGCCCGACGTGATAAATAGTTCAAAACGCGGGCCCGTGGTAAAAAAATAACTTAAACGTCTTTTATTGTAACGCGCGTAGTATTAGAAATAAATTAAGTGAATTTAAGGCGATAATTTATTCCGGCAACTATGATATAGTTGCTATCACTGAAACTTGGTTAAATACCGTGACTCGGGACTTGTTGGGGGAACTTGATATACCGGGTTTTAAACTCTTTACTAATGATAGGTTACATAGGTTTGGCGGAGGCGTTTTGCTGTACATTCGTAATTCCCTTAGGGTTATCGAGGTTAAGTTACATTTTCCGGCAGCAATTAATGCGATATGTGTTGAAGTTAGGGCGCGTAGTATTAGTTTTAATTTTGTTGTTGTTTATAGACCTCCCGTTCAACCCCTCGATACAGATGCTAGATTTTACTCACTTCTTGGTAATTTTATTGACAATCGGAATAGTATAATTGTCGGAGACTTTAACTGCCCCAATGTTAATTACGAGAATTTTACTGGTAATGAGGAGGGTTTGAGATTGGTTGAGTTTATGGACGATAACTTTTTACGACAGATAGTTACCGAACCAACGCGCGGTGACAATATTTTAGATTTGGTGATGACGAACGGCGAGAATATAGTCGAAGGTTTAGAAGTAGGCGAGAGTTTAGGATGTAGTGATCTTCAAATTCTTAGGTTTAAGTTATTGATAGAAAACACACAGGATAGTAGCGTAATAGAAGTCCCTGATTTTCGTAGGGCTAATTTTGATAGTTTTGCTGATAGGATGAGAGTAGTGGACTGGGATAACTTACTTATGGGCAATGACACAAATTTGGGTTGGGTGGCGTGTAAAGAAAGTTTTAGGAATATTGAAAGGGAGTTTATTCCTCGTAGGCCCAAGCGCGCTAGAAATCGTGGTAGGCCGAAGTGGTGGACTAGGGAAATAGGAGAGTTTATAAACGAGCGTAATAGAGCGTATAGACTTAGTAAGCGCAATGGCACGGCAGCTAACTTTAATAGATATATCGAGCTTAGACCTCAGGTTAAAAGATCAGTTAGGAATGCCAAGCGTAATTTAGAGATACTTATAGCTGCGGATAGTAAACATAATCCAAAAAAGTTTTTTGAGTACGTTAATAATCGTAAGCCGGTGAAAGATAACATAGGCCCTCTTGTGGATGTTAATGGCGCTTTGGCTTCTGACGCTCAGGCGATGGCGGGTATTTTCAATAACTTTTTTGCGACAGTTTTTACCGTAGAAGACGTAAATAATGTCCCCGACGTGGACGATATCGTTCCATTTAGTAGCGAGACTATTTTGGATGAAATAACTGTTTACGAGGCTGAGATTGCGCATTATATCGATAGGCTAAAAGTTAGCAAGGCTCCAGGCCCTGACGCTTTTTATCCCAGACATTTGAAAGAAGTTATCGTAGGCCCCTTAACGAAGATTTTTAATCAGTCACTCGAAACGGGGATTATTCCTGAAGACTTCAAATTAGCTAACGTCACGCCTATTTTTAAAAAAGGCGACCGCGCAGTAGCTAGCAATTATAGGCCCATTAGCTTAACGTCAATTGTCGGTAAACTTTTGGAATCCGTAGTTAGGGATCGTATCATCGATCACTTAGAAAGTAGGGATTTGATTAATAGTAGTCAGCATGGGTTTCGACGCCATAGGTCTTGTTCAACTAATTTGTTAGAATTTTATAACGAAATAGTGCGCGAATACGATAGCCATAGAGCGGCTGACGTTATTTATTTAGATTTTAAAAAGGCGTTCGATACAGTTCCACATAGGAGACTAATTGCGAAGGTCAAAGCGCATGGTATACGCGGTCAGGTAGCTAACTGGTTAGAAGAATGGCTTCGTGCTAGGAGACAGAGGGTCGTAGTTAATGGTAGTGAATCCGGGTGGTTAGATGTAGGTAGCGGGGTCCCACAGGGTTCAGTGTTAGGCCCATTGCTATTCGTAATTTACATTAACGACATAGATGTAGGATTGACTAGTAACGTGTCAAAATTCGCGGACGATACTAAAATAGGCGGTAAGGTTGTTAACGAGGACAATAGAAATAGGATCCAAGACGATGTAAATAGGATTATGGAGTGGACAGATAAGTGGCAGATGCAATTTAACGTAGACAAATGTAAAGTTTTGCATATAGGTTCTCGCAACAATAATTACACGTACACGATGGATGATAGGGAGTTAGCGAGCGTTGACGAGGAAGTAGATTTAGGCGTACGCGTATCTAAGGATTTAAAGGTTAGGAACCAGTGCCTGTAGTCTTTCGCAAAAGCTAATAGGATGTTAGGCTTCATAGCGCGTAATTTCGAATTTAAATCGAAGGATATAAAATTGCCCCTTTACAAGTCCTTAGTCAGGCCTCATTTAGAATATGCCGTTCAGTTTTGGTGCCCGTACTTGCGTGAGGATATTGATAGGTTAGAAAGGGTTCAGCGTCGTGCCACGAAATTTATTCCGTCATTGCGCAATAAGCCTTATGAAGATAGGATTAAAGAGTTAGACCTGTATTCACTCGAAACTAGAAGATTAAGGGGGGAACTTATTGAAGTTTTCAAATCGTTAATAACATCGATAACGTAAATTTTGACAAATTGTTCACTTTCGATAATAGTAATACTCGCAATAACGGATTTAAGTTGCGTGGCAGACGTTTCATTACTAATATCGCTAAAAACTTCTTTTCGTTTAAAGTAATTGATAAATGGAATAATCTTCCCGCGTCAGTTGTTCATTCTACCAGCGTTAATATGTTTAAGAACCCTCTTGACAGACATTTTAAAAATATTAACGTTGTTTAATTTAAAAAAACAAAGTTAGCAACAGAAGCTCTGGTGGTGGTGCTCGAGGATGAGTCTGTTGACGATGAATGCCAGCTTGTGATATGCCAGCGTGTGATGCCAGCAATAAAATTATTAAAAAAAAAAAATAAAAAAAAAAAATAAAAAATTAGACTAACACGAACGTAGATGTAGCTCGTAGCGTAAACTAACCCACTTTCTGTTTAACTTTACCTACTTTTTTACTTTGCATGTCTGTAACTCTCTTTTCTTGCATGTTTGTAGTTTGCATGGTATGACTGTGAGTTAAGACTGTGTTTGCATGGTTTGTAAGCATTCTTATTTCACTTCTTTTCATCTTTCACCCCTCTCCTATTCTCTCCGACTATTTTTCTGACTTGTCGGCAGTGGCCGGCGGATGATGATGGTGAGTCTTTTTTCTCTTTTTCTGAATGAATGTTAACCCACGAATGATAGGTGTTGCTCCTTACTTAACCCCTTATTCTCTTCTCTTCTCTTAACCCCCTACTCTTTCCTTTCTCTCGGGCTAACCTTAGAGTGGATCTTAGGGTCTTTGTTAGCCTTAGCTTCTGTAGATCTGTAGATCTGCTTTAAGTTTTTGCATCACTTTATATAGATGACCGTTAGCAAACTTTAGATTATCTGACAGTGTAGAACAGTTTGTTTTCCAGGGTAGTTCAACTAAATAATGGTTATCTTTTTATTCAATTGTGTTTTAAAAAATTTCTGCCATTAGCGGGTCTTCATCTGAGTGAATATTATCATAAATACCTAGAGATTCAAACAATTATAGTGTTTGTAAACTCTGATCTAAATGTCATCTGTAAGAGTTGAATTAATATATCCTGTGCTGATAGTGGTGTTTAAATTGTTTGCATTTTTATAAGATTCACTCAGAAGTGTGTTCAGACAGATAGCAGCTGCTAGTCATGCATTATTTGTTAACGTTTTGTTTGAGTCTTCAGTTGGGTTATATTTAGACAAATCACCTAATGGAGCTACCCCTAACAGTGTATCAGTGGCTATACCCTCTCCTATTTTCACTATGCCTCTCTGGATAAGATGAATGTAGTCAGCTCCTAATAACATTTGAATGTTTTCTATTATATTAGAGTTTAATTAAATACTTATCAGCTAGGTGATAGTGTTTCTTCAAAACTTTAACAGTGTGATTCAATTTAGGCACCACAAATTTATCTTGTCCCACTTGCTTAACTTCAACTACTTTCAAGTTGTGTATCTTATTTTCTAAGTGCAACCCCAGATTAACTGTGTCATAGTTATTTCTTTGAGTTACTGTATCATTCACAAAGGATGTGATGCAGAGATGTTGTTGAGCATTTGACGTTAATCCTAGTTTATTTACTAATTCTTTAGTAACAAATGTTTGTTGCTCCTGCAACTAGTTTCTGAAGCCCCACTCATCCAACATCGTGAGGCTGACATCAGCTTGTGCTTGTCCCGTTCCGTGTGGAATGAGTGGGACACCAAGTAGTTTATCTTCTCCTGAAACAACGATTGCGATGCGGTCCACACTTTCATGTCCCCCTGTTAGATCAGGAAGCATTTTCCCATCTTAGTCAAGCACAAGCGGAGTGTCAAGAGAAAAGCTTGATTTTTCAGCAGTTACGATAGTTTCACGAACTTTAATTCGAGATCGACGAATTGTACTTCGAGAAAGTGACATTGAGCCCAGATCATGGCCAAGAGACGTAGCTGATGCTGCAATAACAAAGGCTACATTGCGATCGCTTAGATTAATACGGTCGAGTGCCCGGGCTACCTCATCTGAGATGACTGTTTTCTTGTATTTGGAAGGAGGGTTCGATGATGATATAGATAGACGACACGATGCATCAGAATCCGTGGACCAGGAGGAAGAATCACATCAGTTATCATTTTGTCATATGCCATAAGTTGATATTTTTTGTTTTTCATCGTCGCTTCACTTTTTCTATTATATTCAGATTCCTCTATTTGCCTCTTCCGATCCTCCTTTTTAGCCAAGGCTCGATCAATGCCTCCAAAACTGGCGCAAGAACGATTTTCTCCCTGCTTGATAAGGAATTCTTTGTCCCCTTCGTTAGTCATTATCTTTAAAGCATCTGCTTTGGCGACATCGAAAATGTCTTCAAGATCATCATTGAATACTGCCACATTCATTTGTATGCTTTCTGAGGATAACTTCCTATTTTTCTTTAGAGCACAATATTGTTCGAATAGTTTTTTCAGTTTCCTCTCAGCAATGTCCGATCTTTGAGTTGGAATCCTTGCTTTATCTCAGATATAAAGAAGAGCAGAAACAGTCTCTTTCAAACTTGCAGTGACAGTTCGTTTTTCCTCGCTTTGATGAAATAAGAACTTGCTTAACACTTCACGCTTTGAAGGTAATATAGTCTTATTATGTACATTGACTTTTTAAAGTTTGAAGTTTTATCATACTATCTTGGACCACCCATATATATATATATATATATATATATATATATATATATATATATACTACATATATATACGTTAGTTATGAGATACAAGGAAACTGTTTGAAGGTTGTAATATAAATGGATAAACTATGCCTACAATAAATAGATTTGGTGAAATTTAGTAAATTATAGGTAAACGAAGTTAAACATAAGGGTTCTGCTTCTAGCCTCACTATTATGTATAGTTATTAATACATTAGATACAAACCTACAGCCTTACACACTGCAATACTATAAAGAAACCTTGGAATAACTTAGGCAAAGCCTCTGGCTGCAGAGGTCAGTGCCCCAATGCCCCATCCATTTGTTACTCAGCGTAAACTTTAGACCTGCCTGTATGTATGCGAATACTATACAGAAAACGGTACTAGGCAGAAAATGTAAGGGTTACTGCGTGAAATCCAGCTGTAATAAATAATTAGATATGACAACACTGTCTCTCGTGACAAATAAAACGTTAAGGAAACTTAGATGTACTTTGACATTTTCGCCGTAATGTTAATGAATTTATTGTTAAGAACTCCAAGATCTATAAATGGCTTCCCGTATGCTATTTGTAGTCAATGAGCAGCCTTTGTGTACTTGTATAATCGAATACAAATAGAGAAAACGGCTCTTGGTGGAAAATGAAGGGCTAACTGTGTGAAATCAATAATTAGATATGGTACCAACAGGGATCCTCACTCAATAGATTAAAGACAGTCATTTATTCGTCAATGTATGATGGAGACTATTTTTTAATACATGTTCGAGATGTTGCGGACTCGTACTGCTGTTCTTTGCTTGTTCGTCTATCACCATGATCTGTTTCGCACCAATGTTTGACATAAAATTGGTATCCTTCTTTGTTGAGACCTTTGGCGAAATTTTTCAGTAATCCACACTTTATGTGGAGTGGGGTATCTTGTTACGATCTAGTTGTGGAATAGCAATGATGTTCGCCTGTCCTGGAGTAGTCTGCTTTCATTGGTAAATATATTTGTTTGGACAGTTAATATTCTGTTCTTACATTCGTAAATGGCAGTTTGTTGCAACCTACTAAAGAAATTAAAGAAATGTACTTATATATTTACCCTGTATTTATTTGTCTTACACACACACACACACACACACACACACATATATATATATATATATATATATATATATATATATATCCCTGTATTTATTTCTATTTTATGAAATAAAGTGTTTGCCGCAAGCAGACATTTATCGGTAAAATACAGCCCAAATATAGGATATTTTTATAAAAATATATAAGTTAGCACAAAAACCAAAAATTGGTTTAAAATTAAATGAATATTTTTTTATAATTTGGTTAAAAGACATTTTTGTGTTAAGGCAAAAAATTTGTTTTAAATAATTCGTAGGATGAAAGATTCTTTAATGCAGGGTAAAAGGATAAAAATAAATAAGTTACCCTGAAAATAAAATCTAGTTTTATTATAAAATTATACAGCATTAAAAGTATACAGCATTAAAAATGAAGCGGGAAATGTGAGAGTGGAACCTGGAGCAATTAATAGAAGATGGTCAGAGTATTTTAAAGATCTATTGAATGGAGATATAGAAGAAGTGAAGGAAGCAGATGGAATATACCAGGAATTAGCAGAACAGGTAATTATTACCAGAGAAGAAATGGAAGAGGCTGTTAATAAAATGTAGAATGGAAAGTCAACGGGAGTGGACGAGGTTCCGATTGAACTTATAAAGGAGGGAGGTGAAGCCATGAAAGAAAAAACTCGAAACCTGTTGAATAAATATTGGAGAGAAGGTCAATTCCCCTGTGATTGGAAAAAAACAATCATCGTTCCAATATATAAAGGAAAGGGTGACTCAGGTAGATGTGAGAATTATGGGGGAATATCGCTTATTAATCATATAACAAAACTTTATGAAAGAATAATAGAAAAAAGAGTAAGGCAAATAATTGAAGCAAGGTCGGGAGAGGAACAGCATGGTTATCGGAAAGATAGAAGTACGGTTGATCTTATTTTTGGCCTCAGTTCTGTTATAGAAAAGGCATTGGAATTTAATACTAACATCTATGTAATATTCATAGATCTTAAAAAAAAATTCGATACAGTGCGCACAGGAAGAATGTGGAGATGTTTGGAGGAGATTTATGGGGTAAGGAGGACACTTCTTAGGGCTTTGAAAAGTTTGTATCAAGTTAGCGAATGCGAAGTAAGGACTGGACACAAAAATGATGAGTGGTTTGAAGTAAAAACAGGGGTGAAGCAGGGCAGTGTTATATCACCACTCCTGTTTATAGCCTACATGGACACAGTAATTGCAAGTTTCAAGTGACGTTATGAAATGAATAATAATGGAATAATGGCATATGTAGATGACATAACATTCTGGACGACAGAGAGAGAAGATATAGAACAAGCTTTAATTGATGGGAATGAATGTTTGAAGGAAGGGGGAATGGAAATGAATGTAGAAAAGACAGAAATATTAAGTGTATGTTGAAGAGAAGAAGGAGAATTTGGAGTTCGAATAGGAGATAAGGAAATAAGAAATGTTGAAAAATTTAAATATCTAGGGAGTATGTTTACTAAAGAAAGCGGTAATATACAAGAAATAACTGAAAGAATTGCAAAGTTTAGTAAAAATGTCGGAATGTTATACCCGCTACTGAGAGATGAACATATGCCCATTGGGACTAAGAAAATAATCTTCGAAACAGTTTTAACATCAATACTGATTTATGGGTCGGAACACTGGAAAATGCGCATAGCAGATCGAAACGGAATTCAGGCGGCAGAAATGAGACCGCTGAGGACTATTCTGAGAAAGACGCGAAGAGATAGGATAAGGAATGAAGAAATAAGAGCCAACGTGGGAGTAACGCCGATTTTGAGAAAAATCGACGTTACCAAATTGAGATGGTTGGGCCAATTGGAGCGAATGGAGGAGGGGAGAACTGCGAGGAGGTGCTGGGAGTGGAGACCAGGGAATGGGAGAAGACCGCGAGGGAGACCGAAAAGGAGATGGAGGGACGAAGTGGAGGAGAGCTTGCGAAGATACGACTTGCCCAGCATGCAAGAGCTCGAAGAAACGGGAGTGCTGCTGGACAGGTCGGAGTGGCGAAGGAGGCTGGCTCCACTGACAGGCTGACTAGCCTACCTGGGAGCTGAAGAATTGAATTGAATTGATATAAAATTATATTAATATTTTTATAATAGGATTTAAAGATATATTTCTAGATGGGTAAAAATTTTTGATTTTGCATTAAAATTGGTTTATCATGTTTTAGCTTTTGTTTGAAAGAAGAGACATCATGCCAATACATCACAATCTTGGCCTCCTGTGTGCCGTTTTTTGAGACCTTATTGGTCTGATGGCTGGTGGTGGCGGTAGTGGTGTGATACTGGCTATAGTTCCGGGGTTTGACATGCTCGCATGTATTTTGTTATTTTTTAGGTGGGGCTATATATGAAGGGGTTTGTGAGTTATTCTAAGGAATGTTTGTATTTTGCTAGTTTTTTTTTCAGATGGGCTAAGCATGAAAGGAATTATGAGGTATTCTAAGGAAGGCTTGTTCGTGTGTATTTTGCTATGAGAGAACTGTCTTAATTCTCCTCTACGTGTGTACGAGTTTTATATTTTTTCTATACACACGCACATATATACAAATCATATATATATATATATATATATTTACTTTTGTGGGCCTGAGCTGCCACGTTAGGTTACCTCTCCCCCTTCGAGGTCACATATATACAAAGAATATATATATATATATATATGTTAAACACAGACCGTGCATGGAACAAGGAACTCTTCTGGGAAAATTAAATCCACTATAGTCCGAATAAATAATGGTAAATGACAAATACCATAGTTTTTCTTTTTCATGATGCTAGCCCGACGTGGGCAACGGGTCTCTCGCAAAGAGGTCCCATAAATATAGCTTCCCTCACCAGCTATCTGCAAAGCAGACAGGATCAAGCTTTGGGACATGGATCTAGGGTTTAAAGCAAGCCTAGTCCCACTACATTCAGAACCTCTATATAAGTAAAAGACTCGTTGCATTCACGTCGGATAAATCAAAGAAAAAGGGGTAACTATTGTATTTTTAGCCAAAAAAACAAAACTTAAACCTCACCCGGGACATTGAGCGTCCACTTTTCAAGGCACGTAACACGTCCGTTTAATATACACAAACTCAGAATGGTCCCCTGAGAAACTTATATGTTAAACACAGACCGTGCATGGAACAAGGAACTCTTCTGGGAAAATTAAATCCACTATAGTCCGAATAAGTAATGGTAAATGACAAATACCATAGTTTTTCTTTTTCATGATGCTAGCCCGACGTGGGCAACGGGTCTCTCGCAAAGAGGTCCCATAAATATAGCTTCCCTCACCAGCTATCTGCAAAGCAGACAGGATCCAGCTTTGGGACATGGATCTAGGTCCCAAAGCTGGATCCTGTCTGCTTTGCAGATAGCTGGTGAGGGAAGCTATATTTATGGGACCTCTTTGCGAGAGACCCGTTGCCCACGTCGGGCTAGCATCATGAAAAAGAAAAACTATGGTATTTGTCATTTACCATTACTTATTCGGACTATAGTGGATTTAATTTTCCCAGAAGAGTTCCTTGTTCCATGCACGGTCTGTGTTTAACATATAAGTTTCTCAGGGGACCATTCTGAGTTTGTATATATATATATATATATATATATATATATATATATATATATATCTATTATAAAACTTTTTTCACCCTTGGATATCACATATATATACAATTCACATATATATATATAATTTTGGGGGGAGGGGTAAATAAGTCTCTCATCATGTTGCATACAGTGTTGCATTGCAATTGCACTCGACCTTTTTGCGGGTATACTAATAGAACGCATGATATATAATGTCATCATGGATAATAGAGAGAAATTTTAGATCTTGCTTAGGTAACCAATGCTCTTTCAGGAGTATCGAGTCTGCTCTGTCACAGATTTTATGAACATCTACAAGTGAATTCCTTAATGACCTTACGTTATACGGAACTATTTTTAACAAGTTACCCGCCATGAGAGATCGAAAATTTATACTATAATTATTATTATAAACACAACTACCACAATAACCACAAATATCATCACTCTTATTATCATTAGTTTAGGCATTTTTATCCAAGCCCCTATTATTCCTATTGCTACTTACGACACTTCTACCTCTCTTATTAAAGTATTCCTTCACAATAATGGCTTCAGGCCACTGACTCGTATTATAGGGGTTAAACTGTGTACTCACCCAAGTGATTACTACCCTGAATGACTTATAACATGGGGATCTGGTGCTCAGTTGAGTAATTATTAAGTTACAGTATTCGCCACACACTACTTCAATCATGTATTAATTGTTAAAGATATAATTGTAAAAGTGTAAGTCTTATATTTGTATTCTGTGCATGAATTAATTAATGTAACCTTTTAAAATGTATTTGTACATCCTTGCGAGTTCTTTGAACCTTAGAAACCTTAGGAAACGTTAGAAAAACAATATATTCAGAATCCTTGTAAAAAATAACGAAAGAAAATATGTTTCATATGCTTTGGGAATGAATATTAATAAGATCAAAAATTAATATTTAAAGGTGAAAGTATTGGCAGCAAATAATTGTTTCTTTGTTTCTGTGACCATGAACTGTGCCGGATGGGAAGTAGACTTTGAAGACTTAATTCGTCTTGTTACCTTAGACAAAGATAAAGCTTTGGATTTTTCTAGCAAATCACGATGTGATATTAAAAACTCGTTTATATCCGAACTGTGGAAAATAGTGTAATTATAGAAAAGACCAAAATGTTTTCTGTTGTAATAGACAATATACTGACCGTAAGAGAAAGATAGTGTTTACGGGGGTGAGTTTACGTTAGGTTAAGTTAGATTACGATAAAGAAAATGAAATTACTTACCAAAAAATATTTATTTGGTATATTTTGAGGCGTTTTAACAAAACCTGCTATCCATTTTTTGTGAAATTGAGCAGCTTTCGAGATATACATTTCTTCGAAAAAAAAATGTTTTGCTCAAAACTTGCTCAACTGCGCAAAAAACGATATCAGATTCTATTAAAACACATTACAAATCGTCAGAAAATTATTATCTGGTATGTAATTTCGGTAATGTGTTGTGTGGAATTTTTACCGAACAAATATCTGATTTTCTGTATTAATTTTTAAAAAACCTGCATAATACCGAAAATTTTAGAGTTCTATTATATATATATATATATATATATATATATATATATATACAGTACCGTGCAAAAGTCAGAGACCACTGTCGATCTGATAACTATTAGATAACACCAGTACACATTTGAAAACATGTCAATCGATTTTTACAAACTAGTTGGTGATTCTATATAATTTGAGTGCGCTGATCTCAAAAATATAATTAGTTTTTCCCTATCACGTATGGTTTTCTTACTACAGGGTGTGTCATAAATCCCCCATTTATCCCCAAATGTGAACCATCTTATCGAGACCAACATTGGATTGCACATGCTAAACCATAAATTTTGTTGTTATAGACTACAGTAACGCTTACATAATAATGTAGGGTAAATATATATAACAACCAGTCCCGTTCCCAGCAAAATACTCTCTCCCCTCCCATCAATGGGTGGTTAACATTTGGGGACACATGAGGTATTACAACACCCCTTGTAGCACGAAATCTTTAGGTGATAGAGTAAAACCTAATTAAAGCAGAATTAAATAGCTCCTAGCTCTTGGACAAGCATATTGCTTGTTTATGAAAGAATAAAAAAATAACTGAAAGAAACAAAATATATTTACCTTCTTTACTTGCAAATATTTCAGGACTTATTCGAAAGACTTAGGACTACGAACGTAGATCTGACTAATGACGACTAAACCGGTGCTTCTTTGATGTTTTCTTATGCTGTGCGTTAGGCTGATCTCGTTGCAGACACCAGCAGTAATCCGCCATCATATTTGTATGCCATCTTCCTTGATATCTTCTTTCCATGGTTTTGATGTCCTGGTAAAATTGTTCCCCTTGCTCCTCACTGACATCTCCGAGATTTTCGGGAAAACGGTCAAGATGCGAAAATAAGAAGTGAACTTTCAGGCTCATGTTGCAGCCTAAGGCGCAAAACTTTTTAAGCATATTTTCCACCAGTCTTTCATAATTTTGGCTTTTGTAGTTTCCAAGAAGTTTTCAACAACATCTTTGAAACCAAGCCATGCTTCTTTTTCTTTATTGGTCATTGTGTTCAGGAAATGATCGTCTGTCAATAACTTTCTAATCTGAGCACCTATAAAAACACCTTCCTTTATTTTCTCGTAGCTAATCTTTGGATATTTTGAACAAATGTATTTGAAACACTCACCTTCTCTATTCAATGCTTTGACATACTGCTTCATCAAGCCTAACTTAATGTGCAAGGGTGGTAGGAGGATTTTATTTGGTTCAACTCGATGTTCATGTAAAATATTCTTTGATCCTGGAGTAAGATTCTCTCTAGGAGGTCAAGTTTTCCTCTTCCAGTGCTGGTCACGTGCTCGACTATCCCATTCGCAGATGAAACATGGCATCTTAGTGTATCCTGATTGCTGCCCAAGTAACATGCAAGGGACTTTGAGATCCCCACACAATATCCATCTGTGATTTTGATACTGAATTTTTTCCAGAAGCAGTTTCATGTTATCATAGGTCTCTTTTAAATGAGTAGAATGGGCCACTGGGATTGATGCATATTTGTTACCGTTGTGCAGTAACACTCCTTTTAGACTGGTTTTAGAGGAATCTATAAACAACCTCCAGTCACTGGTTTGGTATTCGATGCCTAGCCTGCACACTAATCCTGTGATGTCCTTGCAAAATACCAAGGGACCATCTTCTTCGAAAAAAGGCACGAAGTCTTTCTCACGATTTCTGTACCAAGCGAAGTATGTGTCGGATGCCAATAAATTGTTCTCCTGCAATCTAGACCCCAAAAATTCTGCAGAGTCCTTAGGCAGATTCAAATCCCTGACTAAGTCGTTTAGTTCGGCTTGGGTTAATGATTTAGGATCTCGGTCAGCTGTTGGCTGTTCATAAACATCATCATTGTCTGGATTTGGAGCTGAATCAGAATCTGAATTGTATTGATCCAGACTCTCGGGTGGGCGGAGAATAGGAACTTCTGGACCATGGGGTACCGGCCTTATTGCAGATGGAAGACTTGGGCATTGAAGGCTCTCTTTATTCTTTGCATTATAACCTTTAACATTACAAGAACAGAAGTAGCAGTCGTCGGTATGGTTTCTAGGCTGGCGCCATACCATAGGGATCCCAAATGGCAAACTTTTCTTTTTACCTTTGCTGCAATTCCTTAGTGCCGCAACACACGTAAGACAAACCTTGTGTGGAGCCCAACTTTTGTCTTGATCTCCTAATTTAATTCCAAAATAAGCATGATAAGCTCTTTTAATGAAGGTCGTTACATTTGTCCTTTGTTTTACAACAACATATCGACCACAAATATAACAAAATATGTCTGGACTATGGGTACATCCTCTAGAAGCCATTATTAAAATTTTAAAGACGTAATGTTAGAATTATCTATCTGAAAAATATGAAAAAACGAAATTAATTAAAGATAAAAAAGGTAAAAAATTACAAAACGCCCCAAAATTGTTTGGTTAATAACTTTAAAACTGTGGGTGATAGAAAAAAACTGGTAGCATTTATGAATTCAGCGCAGCGAACTGCTTGAGAATCACAACTCAAAATAAAGAAATCGATTTTCATGCAGACCGGTGTAATCTATCGTATGAAAATTGGTTTTGATATTAAAATACATATTAACTAGAACCTCTGGTTCATCTTAACGTATAATTAATTTATTACTTAAGTGTATAAAGTTGTATAAGTGGATGACCCTCTAGTTTGCATAAATTGGACTTGAGGGTTGATTCATTATATTACTTATAACTTAGGGCAGTCAAAAGTTGACCGAAAAAATTAAGAAAGTTGACCTTACGAATTGAAAAAATTGACTTATAAAGTTGCCTTTACTTTCAATAATAAAAACGATACTTTAATTACTTATTCTTGCTCTTCTCCATCAGTTGACCGATTGTGGTAAATTATGAAGTATTTGCCGACATTTTCTGGCAAAAAATTGCGATCCTTACGTAATAATTTATTAAGCATGGAGAAAGATCTCTCTACAGCGGCAGTTGTTGGTTGACATTGCAAAAGCTGACCATAAACTGTTGGTGAGATTTCAGGTCTACTGAGGTTAATTATTTCACAAATACCATTTGTCTTGAGTCTTGTTTCAATGTATTGTTTGACTGAACACATATCTTCGCCAAGGTTGATAGAAGAAATGGTTTCATATGCCTCTCTAATGGTGCAATCAGATGCTTCCATCCTAGTCACTAAGCTAGCAATCAAACTATAATTCATTTTGATTGACATTAGTTGCTTTGGCAGTTTTTCATTAGCAACACTCTCTTTAGCCTTCTGAACAATGATTCCTTCATCTTCAAAATTTTCCACAATTGTCTTCACATTTGGAAAATTGTCTGCATAATAAAAAGCAGCGTTCAGCCAGCTTGCCCACCGTCTTACAATCGGTTCTGGAGGAGTTCCTATTTCAGCAAACAATTCCTTCCTTCTTTTGTTTTTAAGAGTAGAAGCCTTGACACAAGCAATTAAATGTCAACATCACTATAAAATGCTCTTATTTGCATCGCACAATTATGTAACAGATGCGCAAGACACGTTACATGGAAAAGTCTTGGAAAAAGTTGCTTGAGTGTCGCTCCAGCTGACACCATGTAACGAGCTGCATCAGACAGAAGTAAACAGCAATTTTCTCTTGGTATCTCGAATTCTTTTACAGTATCGTCAATCTTGTGTATGACAGTTCGTGCATTAACATTTCCAAGAAGAACATCGCACCTGATTAAATATGTTTTCTTGGGAACATCAATAGATCCAGCAAGTATGTTCAAATATTTTGAGCCCCTTACTTCACTTTCATCAACAATTAGGAAAACTAATTTACCCTCTAGCAAATGTTTTATTCTACTTAACTCGCTTTCTGCCTGTTTCATTGCTATTGATCTGCAAGTTGACACGCAAGGCACTGCTACACCTAATTCAGAGAACAATTGTTTCACATGAGGGTTGCTCAACTTATGAAGAGGTATGTTGGCTGACAGAAATGTAGTCACAAGTTTTTCCGAAAAATCTGAAGACTTGTACTTTAAAAGGGTTTGCGTCTTTTCATTTCCCACATTTTGGTCTATACCACGCTGGTGCTTTTGGGTAGAGCGATGTTTATCCACAAAAAAGGATTTGTCATGCTTGACCACAACACAACAAATCTGACAGTATAGCTAATTTTTTCCTGAACAAATGAATTCATTAGGATATTTTGCAATTATAGCGCGCACTTTAGCAATATAACTAACTGCAACTCTTGGCATTTTAAATATCTGACATCAAAAGAAATCGAAATCAGTGAAATCACAAATCAGAAAAAATCACAAATCAAAAATGGTAACCAGTAACCACAATACATACAACACAACCACATCCAAAACCAGAACGGACATAACTGAATAAGACAAATACGAGCAGCGAAGTTGCCAGTTAACCAAAAAGATGCCAATTTTTAGTTATTTTAATTATTTATTCCAAAAAATTGACTTTATTTACCTCATTGCTATTTTTTGACCTAACAGGTAAAAGTTGACTTTTGGTTGACCTATTAACTTTGGTAATATACCCCCTACAGGTGTTTTTATTGCATTTTCAGTCGTTTCAGCGAAAAGTGCCCCATAGGAAACAATTTGACTTTTTGACTTTTGACCGCCCTACTTATAACGCATGTGTTTAAAGATCTAGGGAATTATTAATGATGGATAGTACATTTGCATGGTGAGGGACTGAGTCAACGAAAAATAAGTGAATCTACAGGTGTTTCCAAAACTGGTGTAAAAAAATCTTTGCTCATCATAGATCAAACGGGACCCCAGCTGATTGTCCTAGATCAGGGAGGCCCGCTAAGCTTTCTCCATCTGATCTACAATATCTAAAGATTACTTCCCTTCGAGACAGATGTAAATCCAGTACTTAACTTGCAGCAGATCTTGAAAAAAACAACAGGCGTATCAGTTGATCCCTCTACTGTACGAAGGAAGCTTAACTCAGTAGGTCTCAGATGTCCAATACTTGTCTTCCAAAGCATATTTTCTTCTCTTCTCTTTATTTCCATTCCTTAAAAGTATCTTTTTTGCTGCAACACGTCCTTTAAAAACTCGCAATGTCTCTTGACTCAAAATGGGGTATGCTGAGCGTACAAGTTCTACGTTACTTAGGTCAGAGGCGTGCTCAGATAGCGACGCACTACAAAGTTCGCTCTCTCCGACGTGATGGCGGTTCCAATAAATAGAATAGAATTCATACACAGTGTTTGGAAAAGTTGGGAGATTTAAATATTCTACTAAATTCCAATCATCCTATATCTAAAGAAATAAACTCCATATATATTTTTTTTATCCAGGAAGGAGGGGCCAAGGGCGAATGCGCGCAAAATCAAGATCCAGGGTTCTGGAGATGCTTGAACACTTTGCGTTTGAAAGATTGGAGGACATAGACAGGGGGAAAGATGGACTGAGAAAGATTGTTTCAGATTTGACCGGTTAAGTAGATGAAAGATTTAAAACACCGATTAACCATTGCATTAGAGAATTGGACAGAAAAGGAATGAGAATATGTAGAAAATCTGGTGCTGCGTGCTCTCCTTAAAGGAGGAGGCATGCAGTTAGAGAGTTCAGAAGAGAGATGTCCGTTATAATAACGATACTAAAGAGAGAGTGAGGCAACATTGCGACGAAGATAGAGGGATTGAAGACAGTGAGTAAGAAGCGGGGAATTGATAAGACGAAAAGCCCTTGATGCCATTCGGTCAAGGAAGTCTGTGTGGGTTCAGCCACCCCATACATGAGAAGCATACTTCATACAGGGGCGGAGAAGACCCCTATACAAAGACAGTAACTGAGTGGGGTTGAAGAAACTGTGGAGGCAGTACAGCACACCTAACCATTTAAAAGCTGTTTTGGAAACAGAGTACATGTGATATTTCCAGGAAAGATCACGAGTAAAGGAAACACCAAGAATATAAAATATAAAGAGAAGAGGAAGGACTGAGTTATGTGTTGTTGAAGGGAAGGGGATAGTTGTGTGGAAGACTATGGCGACTAGACAGATGGAGGAACTGAGTTTTTGAGGCATTGAAAGCCACAAAATTTTATCTGCCCCAATCAGAGATAGCAGAATGATTAGAAGTCATGTGTACCATAGTCGTCCTACCTGAATCATGGAGTAACTGTTGAGAAGGGCGCTTTGTGAAGCGGGTGAAGAAGTGAAGAGTGAAATCACCGGTATAAGAGTGGATAGAACAGGAAGTGCGACTTAATAAATCATTGATAAATAAAAGGAAAAGAATGGATGACAGGACAGAACCCTGAGGAACACTGCTGTTAATAGGTTTAGGAGAAGAACAGTGGCCATCTGCAACAGCAGCTACAGATCGGCTAGAAAGGAAATTAGAGATGAAGGCAGAGATAAAAGGATAGAAACCGAAGGAGGGCAGTTTTGAAATTAAAGATTTGTGCTAAACTCTTACAAAAGTTTTTGGTATGCTTAGCGAAATAGCAAAAGTTTAACCGAAATCCCGAAAGGAGGATGACCAAGAGTCAGAGAGATATGCAAGACGATCGCCAGTACAGCGCCCCTTGTGGAACCCATACTGACGATCTGAATGAAAGTTGTGAGAAGATAGGTATTTAAGAAACTTCCTATTAAGGATAGATTCACTTGTAAAAAGCCGTATTCGAGGATAGCTTAAGGATAGATTTAGGACAGATTAATGATAGATTTAACTTGTGAAAAGGCGAATCCGAGGAGATTTAATCCAGGTGTTTAACATGATCAAAGGTTTAGATAATGTCGACATCGAAAAATATTTCACCTTCAGAAAGGCAGAGAGAACACGTGGTAATGGTTTCAAATTAGTGGGTAAACTTTTTAATTCTAATGAAGCTAAAAATTTTTCTTCATTCCTATAATTAATTTGTAGAGTGGATTGCTTACCAGCGTAGTTCAAAGTAATGCGGTAGAATCCTTTAAAAAGAAACTAGATGCTTATCTTGCCTTAAACCCCCAGTTAGTAGCATTTGTTAGCCCGTAGAATATTGTAGAATTTTCACTCAGATTCCGTCCTCTTTACTTTGAAATTTTCACATTATCTTTAAATTTCTTCCCTTCTTTTGAACCTCATTTTTTTGTTTTGCTTTAAATTTTTCACTTGTCTTTAAACTCGTAGGGACCAGCCGGTTTGTTGCTGTTTGGTGTCCTTTATATTCCTTTGTATTCTCTCAGAGTATGAAGACAGGAGGAAAGCTTGTATCTGTATAGCAGCGATCCCAAGACCTAAGAGTCATTATCCAAAAAGTTTATATATTTATTCAGCTGAAATTAAATTTCAGAGGAATATTTGAAGTAAGTCTCTTTGAAGTAAGTTTAAATAATTCTCTCAGCATGTTGCATGCAATGTTGCATTGCAATTGCACTTGCCCTTTTATCGGGTATACTACTGTCCTCAGCAGTAGACTTATCAAATGAGTTATTGTATGGTAAGCCCTTTGGTGGAGTTGTGTTCTTAATAAGAAAACAGTTGTCAAAATATACAGTATAAAATTTTTAACAAGTGATAACGTAACGTTGTTAGAAATTGAATTACAAGTGAACACTGATTGCATATTAATTGTAAAATGCTATTTACCATGCAACAACAGCAGTAATCTAGATGAATACATTGTTTTGTTGTACAAAATTAAGTCACTATCAGATAATCCCAAATTTTCTCACTGTATAATAAGGGGGGACTTTGATGCGCATGTGAACGAATTTTTTGTAAAATTGGATTATATGTGCGAGTCTGCTAAATTAAGTATAAGTGATATGGAAGCATTAGGTGTAACTAGTGGTAATTTTACATGTTAGTGATATGAGTGGCACTACCAGGAGGAAGGTTGCAGTTGCAGAGAAACCTCTTTAGGAGGGCCCAGGGCAAATACTTTGATATCAGTTCCTGAAGTAAAGAGGTTAATTAAAAGAGTTAAAGACTGGTTCTACGTCGGGGCTAGATGACCTATCGATTGAGCACTTAAAATATGCCAATGACGTGGTCTTTCTGCATATCTCATTACTCTTTTCAGCCATGCTTGTTCATAGATATATTGCTGCAGAGTTCATGAAGGTATATATCTTCACCCTTGTCAAAAACAAGTAGGGAGACATTCTATCCAGCACTAATTACAGGCCTATTGTTCTCGCCTCCTGCTTCTCGAAACTACAAGGGAAACTCTTGTTACACCGATTAAATGATTACTTATGGACATCTTCTAATCAATTTGATTTTAATTGGTCCCACTCAACTGATTTGTAAATTTACAATATGGATTGAAGGAAATTATATTTAAATACACTGACAACAATTCAACTATTTATAGATGTTTCCTACATTTAAGTAAGGCATATTATAATGTGAACCACAATATTTTATTCAAAAACTAGAAGACAGGAAAGTTCCCATATACAGTTGCCCGCATATGTAATGTTCCTCGTCTCACAGGCGACTCCGTACATGTTGCAACGCCGCAGTGTTAGTCAAGGTACCCCAACTGGGGGAAGGTGGGGTGGAGGGGGGACAACCGAGTCCAACAACATAATACACAGACATATACTGTATATCTAAAGAACAATTGAATGTGCAGTCATTCACATACAGGTAATTATAATGTAATGTCTGTGTTCATAAAGATAAGCACTTTATATGATCGTGAACAGCGTTGAACTCCATGTAGTTTACTAGTCTTATACAGTAATAAGGTTCCATGATGATTACTGCAAATCTATATGAAGAGCTACTACAATAGGACTTTTTATATACAAATGAATGCGAAATGTTCGCCTACAGGAAATTTTCGCGTTTTTCGTGTAGGCTATAATTTACACGAAAATATCCAGCAGGCGAAAATTTTACAATTTAAACTAATCTTTAGAAGATAGTAAGAAAATAAAACTTAGATCATTAAAATACTTTATTTAAAAAGTAAATTCAGTATATTGTAATAGAACATTGTAAGGTAAAAGCAGTAAAAACATTTTAAATTATACTCGATCATTACTGTATAACAAGAATGTCATGAATGCAGTTAATTTACCAACCCTTCCGAATGGTCTCCCTCCTTTTGTGTAGGTTATCCCATGCAGAATAGCATGAATAGGTTTCAGTGTGGAGAGCTTCAAATCTACCTTACCGAGAGATTCATTTACGTTGAGTGCTGCTGAAACTTTATCCGCATACCAAGAAGTAAAACTTGCCTTGATATACGACCTCAACCTCGATCAATCACAGTCCAGAATAAATGTCGTCATTCATGAGGTCATTTTAATCCGTAAGATTATAACTAGCAACTGTTGACCGCGAAATAATGATACCACGAACTCGTCCAAGGATATGAAAGAGCGAAAATTTGCTGCCGCGAAATTAATCTGGTTTACAGTATATATACAGTACTTATAAACTCATACAATATTATACTAATGTTTGTGAAATGACGTTGATATGCCAAACCGAGGTGTTGACATGGTTATTAGCATGATCTATGCTCATATCATATTTCTACACCGTATGACGAACACTTACTCTGAAAATGAATCCAGCTCAAGATAAAATTGCACAGCGAGCCGGATAACTGGTATGCGGGAAGCAGGCCTCTCTATAGCTGACATAGCCATGGAACTGGGAATTTAGAAGCCTACTGTTCGACGCTGAGTGCAGAGGTGGCAGGAGATTAGGAATCTGCTAGATCGTCCTAAGTGTGGGGCACCAAGAAAGACCACCCCAGAAGAAGACTGGAGAATAATCAACGAAGTGCAGAACGATCCTATCAACAACGCACTCGCCATCCGGGAGACACTACATATGGGCGTGTCAGTGGACACCGTAAGGAGACGGTTGCATGAAGCAGGATATCACGATCGTACTGCCAAAAAAGAGAGGATCGAGGAAGGACATCGTCAGGACAGGCTCTCGTTTGCTCGCCAGCATATAAATGATGATCTCGCATACTGAGGCAGAGTTATATTCTCTGAGAAGACGTTTGCGCCGCGACAAAATATTTACGAAGTGGCACGGAGTGGGCACGTGACGGCGAAGGTGGTGTGGGGATGGATGCACCTGCAAGGACTAGGAGAGTTGAATGAGATCCACGGGAAGTTTACGGCAGATCACTATATTGAGATCATGGAGGAGGTGATGCTGCCTTCTGTACGCACGTATGCCTTGCCCTATCCTGTGCAGATTCTCTTTATGCAGGTATGTTGTATTTGTGTGTTATAGAATATTATACTAGTACTAGAGTAAGATTTACGTATTACACGCATTTTATATCCGGTTTCCACATTTACATAGGACGAATAATGGTCATAAAATTGTTCTTTAACTCCTTCAGTACTAAGACAACACTTTAGGATTTTAGTCTTGATAACTTCAAACTGTATTATTTGTATAACGGCGCACAATTACATTTAGCTGAGAGAAACCCCTAATACATAGGGGTTAAAACCTACCTCGAATAGTGGGTTGCTGATGAAGCGTATGGATGAGATATAATTCTACTTTTAATATTTAAAATCCATTTGCAGGACAACTCTCCCATCCACACCGCCAGGATTGTTAGAAGGTGGTTCGAGGAGCAGCGAAATCTAGAACTACTGGACTGGCCTAGTAAGGGGTGTGACCTCAACCTCATTAAGGAACGTGTGGGATAATGTGGTGAACTCGTGGGAGCCAGGGCAGGAGCGGACCAGCCGCCAGCTGCTGGATCACACTATGGCTGAGTGGGAGATATTCCGAAGGAACCCACACGTCATACATAACCATGTTGCATCTATGTCACACAGATTACAAGATGTAGTAAACAATAATTGGGGATGGACCAAATACTAACTATGACGGTATAGCTGTGTCATTTATGCTAATCTGTGGCAAATTATCAGCATTTTGTCTGATAAACTATTTAGTAAAACATTCTCAACCATTGCATATTTGTTGTAATAAAGAATGGGTGTTTTGTTGTGTGTATATATATATATATATATATATATATATATATATATATATTCCTTTTTAAGATCTAATAATATCTCCACATTGATAATGCAACAGGAAATATGGAAAACGTTAATGGGTTTATCTGTCCATCGTGATTAAATCATTATCTCTCTACATCGATAATACAAATACAATCTGGAAAACACAATTAATATAATAGGCATCAGCCATAAACCGGTGGTGATATCCTGCTTCATGCAACCGTCACCTTACGGTTTCGACTGACACGCCCATATGTAGTCTCTCCTGAACAGCGACAGCAAGTAACCATGTCAACACTACGGTTTGGCCCATCAACGTCATTTCTACAGATCTACAGAAGGTAAGGCTAACAAAGACCCTAAGATCCACTCTAAGGCTAGCCCGAGAGAAAGAAGAGAGTAGGGGGGTTAAAAGAAAAGAATAAGGGGTTAAGTAAGTAGCAAAACCTATCATTCGTGGGTTAACATTCATTCAGAAAAAGAGAGAGAAAGACTCGCTATCAACATCCGCCGGCCACTGCCGACAAGTCGGAAAAATAGTCGAAGAGAATAGGAAAGGGGGGAAAGATAAAAAAAAGTAAAATAAGAATGCTTACAAACCATGCAGACACAGTCTTAACTCAAACACTGTCATACCATGCAAACTACAGGCATGCATTTAAAGACAGGATAAGAAAAGAACAAGAAAAAAAGTACGAAGAGTATAACAAAAACTGGGTTAGTTTACGCTACGAGCTACATCTAAGTTCGTGTTAGTCTAATTTTTTTTAATATAATTTTATTGCTGGCATATCACAGGCTGGCATGTCACAAGCTGGCATTAATTGTCAACAGACTCAAACCTCGACAATTACCCCCAGAGCTCCTGTTGCTGATTGTTTTATTATTTTAAACGACTTTAATATTTTTAAAATGCCTATCTAAACGGTTTTTAAACATATTAACGCTGGTAAATTTCACGACGGACGCGGGAAGATTATTCAATTTATCAATTACTTAAAACGTAAAAAAGGTTTTCAGCGATGTTAGTAATGAAACGTATGTCACGTAATTTAAATCCGTTATTACGAGTATTGCTATTATCGAAAACGAACAATTTGTCAAAATTTACGTTATCGATTTTATTAACGATTTTGAAAACTTCAATAAGCTCCCCCCTTAATCTCCTAATTTCGAGTGAATGCAAGTCTAACTCTTCGATCCTATCTTCGTAAGACTTGCTGCATAGTGACGGAATTAGTTTCGTGGCTCGTCGCTGAACCCTTTCCAACCTATCAATATCCTCACGCAAATACGGGCACCTGAACAGCATATTCTAAGCGAGAACTGACTAGGGACTTGGAAAGGGGCAATATAATATTCTTAGATTTAAATTCGAAATTACGGGCTATGAAGCCTAACATCCTATTAGCTTTTTGCGCAAGACTTCAGGCACTGGTTCCTAACTTTTAAATCCTTAGATATGCGTACGCCTAAATCCACTTCTTCGTCAACGCTCGCTAACTCTCTATCATCCATCGTGTACGTGTAATTGTTGTTAGAGAACCTATATGCAAAACTTTACATTTGTCTACGTTAAATTGCATCTGCCACTTATCCGTCCACTCCATAATCCTATTTACATCGTCTTGGAGCCTATTTCTATCGTCCACGTTAACAACTGGGTCTTTGTTAGCCTTATCTTCTGTATATCTGTGGAACCACATGAACTGGAACCTTCACATAAGAAAACGAACACCCTCAGAATCCGAGCTTAATGGTCGACCCCAACTACCACCTAAGCGACGCCGACCACTCCGCACACAAACACAAACATCCACACGACCACCCACAGCTCACTATAATTTAAAACGTAGAAATGAAAAAATTGTACCCCTTATAATTTTGCAAATCATTTGCTCTTGTTGCACTATCATTAAAATTTCTACTGGAGTTGTTATAGAAAAGCTGGATCACCTGAAGATCAGGGCCCCCAGCCTTCTTCAGTTAGCCTTATAAAGTTAACTGACGAAAATATCACGCAGACCTTTTCATCAATTTGCAACCCCCTGCTTGAATTAAGGGCAATTTCCTTCAAATAAAAAGCCAATTAAATCATTCGAAAGTAAAATTCTCGGTTCTTTTGAACATATCTAGGGAAAATACCAGATTAGTCACGCTTTATTAGAAAACACAGCCTAACATTCAAACCACAACATACACACGCACACACACACACACACACACACACACTATCAGATATATTAGCATTACCATGGATACAAACTGGAATTCAAAACTCAGCAAAATCTAATCGAAGAAGTAAAAGGGGATAAATCGATATGGATGAAAAATATTCAAAGGCCTATTCGGATTGGCAACCAACCGAAAAAGACATTAGAAAAAATGAACTCAAATTGAATCTTTTCGCGCGAAATCGACAATATAGTGGACACATTCTAGATCACTCCATCGAATCACTACATAAAAGTAATCGCTTCCCCCACACTCTTTCGAACAAATTTACACACCTTGACTCTCTGTTAGCCAAATGCAAAGAACATGAACGATATCTAGAATTAGTTGAAATAATTCACATACAAGTAACTCTAATTGATAAATATTTGCAACAAATATTTATGATTCATTCCAAAGTCTTGCGTGCGACTCAGCTACTCATAGAATAATTACTCTTTTCATATTAATACCATGGATACTAAGGTGGAGTGAAAATATCATTTTTGGATTTTTAATTTACTTGAGTGTGGAAAAGTTGCCAATGGGCTTTAGAAACAAGCATGTGAAATTATAATACAATTGAAGCATTGCTTGATTGACCACCAGCGATTTTAATATATGGCATATTTCATGTTTTAACGATCGCTTTGCCCATCAGGAGTCATCCAAGATGCTGGTCTTTCATCCATGTTTATGCAAATAATTAACAGCTTAGTTTGCTGTAGACTGTGTTATTGCATACTTGAGGTTGACATTTAAGATTACAACATGTGTGGAATGTAAATTAATGGCAATTACAGAGGGTGGCCAAATTATTAGAGCTGATGTGAGTAAGTGAGATAAGAAAGAGTTTAGTTAACCATACATTGATTTAATGCTAGTTTCAGTGATGGTAGTGATTTGGTGCGATAACATATGCAGTCCGTGAGTCAGAGGGGATGGGAGATTGGGAGTGGGGGGAGAGTGAGTAATATGCAAAGCGCGGCTGCTCCGCCAAGCTCAGTGCACATGTGGCAGTGAGAATTGAAGGTTATTTGTGCTGTTATCATCATTTTTTCGTGAAACTTGATATTAAAAGTAAGTTAATTACATATTGATATCTGTTTATAGGTGTTTGACAAGTGAGTGTGACAGTATTAATTTGATATTTCTTTTTCTTGCAGAAATTCTTTAATAGTCTTACATTGCTTACAATTTATAATAATTGTTTTTTTTTTTTCAGAATGGAAATTATTACGAGGGAGAAGGCGGCATGTGTGATTTTTGGCGCGCCACGCGAGATACCCACAAATGTTCTTCCCACCTACGCTGATGTTATGAAGGCTTACATCCATACAAGACAACAGCTGACAACGAAGAATAACAAATATCCACCGTTCGCCGAAGTATCAAAAAAAGTTTGCGTTGATGTTGAACTTGTTTGGGAGAAAGCGTCTCTTCCGACCGTGACGCACGGACGAGTGATTGAAACGCTCAGACCGTAAATACGAGAAATACAAGAAAATCTTGAAACCATACAAGGCTCGGAAGGACAACGACAACTACAAGCAACAACTTGAACAGTTCAGAGAAGACGCAGATAAACTCTTCGACATTAGCAAATGCAAATGTGTAGATTTCGTCATGAGCTGTAAGTGCGAAAGAGCGGACAAAGTACCACTCAAAGAAAGAAAGTTTCTAGAGGACCAGAGAGGAGCCAGAAAGATGATTATAGGAGGCATCGATTTGGTGGAAACAACAAAGCTACAGAAGAAAATATCCAGGAAAGTCTGTGAATCGAGAAGACACAGCATTCACCAAGAACAATCGAAGCAGCAATGCAATTCTGGAAGCTACAACGAGGAAGACAAGGACGACGACACCGACAACAGCGACGAAGAATACACCCTATCTAAGTCACACTGTAAACCTGATCTATCGACACTGGAGAGTAAACGTCAAAGAATGACGATGACTGTACGATTACCATGTTTGGCTAAAGCGTGCGATAGAACGGGCGTCTCAGATCGAGCAGCAGCCGTTATTGCCTCATCCGTGCTACAAGACATTGGAATTGTGTCTACAAATGACACCTCCAAAGTTATTGATCGTAGTAAAATTCGCCGAGAAAGAAGTAGAACTCGTCAAGAACTGACAAAACTAGACAGCAGTATGACAGACTTGCCTGGATTGTACTTCGACGGTCGAAAGGATAGAACGATGAAAAATGTACGAGACGCCGCAGGACATGGCCAACGGGACAGAGATACAGAAGAGCACGTCAACATTATTTGTGAACCAGGTTCATCGTACTTTGGCCACGTGACGCCGTCAAGTGGATCAAGCAAGGCGATTTCCAAAGTAATCTTTGAATGCTTGGCTGCGCGAAGTGTGGATCTCGACAGTGTGAAAGTCGTCGGATGCGACGGAACCGCTGTCAACACTGGACATAATGGCGGAGTTATTCGGCAGCTTGAGGAATTACTACAAAAACCGCTGCAATGGCTCGTGTGCTTATTACATGCTAACGAGCTCCCCCTGCGACACCTGTTTCAGCATTTAGATGGAGCAACTACAGGACCTAAGTGCTTCTCAGGACCGATAGGGAAATCTCTCACAGCATGCACGGAACTCCATATAACATCGTATGAACCTATATCTCCATTACAGCCACTGCCGCATGTTGACGTGAAGGACCTGAGCACTGACCAGCAGTACCTGTGGCAGATGTGTCAAGCTGTCAGTGAAGGACACTGTCTCTGTGATCTAGCAATGCGAAAACCGGGACCATTGAACCACTCGCGATGGTTGACAACTGCCAACAGAATCCTCCGCCTCTATGTTGGCCTCGATGCACCATCCAACAACATCAAAACTCTTGTCACATTCATCATCCGGGTCTACGCCCCAACATGGTTCGCCATCAAGACGCAGCCATCATGCAAAGATGGAGCCAAACATCTGCACGGGATGATGGTGAGAACACGGTACCTCAGCTCCTCTCTAAAGAAAGTCGTCGACCCGGTGATTCGGCGAAACGGCTTCTGCGGACACCCCGAGAACGTGCTATTAGCCATGATCACAGATGAGCGACCACATATAAGGGAACTCGGACTCAGAAGAATCATGAAGGCAAGATCACATGTGCCTGCAAACAAAATCCGTAGGTTTCGAGTGCCACCGCTCAACCTCGACGCGACCGAATACCAGGACATGGTCGATTGGCAGACTTTGACCGTGACGGAGCCTCCTGTTACGATGGATATGACGGACAACGAATTGAACGACATGATCTCTGCTCAAATTTCACCAAGTGTCCTCTTCCCTCGCTTCCCTTGTCACACACAGGCGGTGGAAAGATGCGTGAACCTAGTTACCGAAGCTTCAGCCGCTGTGTGTGGCGAGACGTCCCGCCATGGATTTATTCGGGCTCGCGTCGCTTCTCGGCAGCTTATGCCGAAACTTGAGTCTAAACGTGACTATCAATTCTGAATTAACCATGCATGCATAACTCAGACTCTATCGTTAGCATAATAGTGTGCCAAAATAACTAAAATATATAGTCTGATGTTTACTCGTATTTTAGGTATTTTTGTGTAAAATCGTATATTATTGTAAACTTATAACGTCTGGTGGTCGATCAAAAGATTGTCTGATTTTAATAAACTTTTTTGCATATTGTTCTATTAGTCCATTGGCAACTTTTAAAACCTCAAGTAAGTTAAAATTCACAAAAGAAAATTTTGGGGCCATTTTCACTCCACCCTAATGGATACTCTTCAGTCATTGATACACACCTCTTAGACACAACTAAAATTGCCACCAATATTCCCACTCAACCATAGTAATTACCCCCAATTTCTAGAATACACCTGGACTGTACATGGACCACGCCCCTACATTTACCTCATGATTATACTATTTTTCGATGTACTCACGACGTATACAAATTTTATCCTTTCTTAACACCCTTCCAAAATAACTGATATCTCTCGATTATATCTACCCACAGTACCACCTTACCTTTTTCTCGCCAGAGACCTTTCAGCATATTCTATGATGTTAGACAGTGACATCCGGCATTGTAGATTCCCGCAGACGAATAAGCAACTCATTTGCCCTCCACTTAAACCAGTAACCTTTCCTACTACTAGGTCTTGCTTCATCGACTTTATCCGTGACCCTTATGCCTTGCATGGTCTTTTACGAAATTCCATTCCTCCGAACCCATTCAACTTCGAATCGGACCGGACATCTGGGTTTCTTTTACAAATACTGCAACCGGTAACGATTTTCTCAATATCCACCGTCAGTATAATTATTGTGTGCATTATTATCCTCGGAATATGTATAGTGAAAAGGCTATTCTCACAACGAAGAAAGCCAAGAGACACTGAACTATGTGAACTATTTATGCACGACCAAGAGTGTGTACTCCTATCACGTGAACTAGATTTAAACATCCCAACTCCTGTTATGTATATATTCTGTATTATAATAGTCATTGATTATTATACCAGTTAGGATTAGCTAGGATATTATATTATTGTATATTAGAATTAGTACCATTCTAGGGGAAAGAGCCCTGTAAAAATGATAAGTCTAACACTCGTTTTGCATATAAAGTCCAAACTCGCGTGACATTCTAACTATATATAAAATGCAAATTTTGAAAAATAATTAAAAATTTAATTTTCTTTCTATTTTACTCTATTTTTGCTAAATAATTGATGAAATATTTCTCTTTTAAATTACCTAATTATTTTATGGATTAAGCTGAATCATGTAATCGTGTTAAATTCTGCAATGTTAATTTTTTTATGTATTCTCTCTGAAATCATAAAAGATGAAGTCATATCCTGAATCAGCATTCAATTTTAAATTTTAAAAATTTAATTTTAATAAGATGCATATCCTAGATTCCATTTTTAGTTGCCACGGCAAATCATGATAACATCAGATTTTTTAATGTGCTGTTACAGCGGAATTTGCCTTCATCTTCAAATATTTTGCTTTATCAGTTTCTGCAAAATAAGGATTAAGTTAGCAAAAGAACTCAGCCTATTAAGAATCGAAAAAAATTAGTCAACATCAAAATAATAATGATATCACTAAATTAAATCATATATAAATTATTGTAATCTTTCATATTATTATTATATTCTGTCTGATCTGACCTAGATGCTGAAGCATTATCTGTAATATTTTAGAAGCAGTAAAATACAGTAAGAGGATATCTTTATCTTCTGCTTTGAGCCCTGTCTTCTCCAGAGAATTTAGGTTTAAAATAATATATATATATATATATATATATATATATATATATGTGTGTGTGTAATCGTGTGTGTGTGTGTGTGCACACTGTGTATATATATATATATACACCACTCGGTGGTGTAGTGGTTAGCATCGCTGACTAAGAATCCATCAGCCCCGGGGTCGAGACCTGGTGACGGCAGGCGGCGTACAGCAAAACCCAGCTGTTCATCCTTCCACACAATAAAAATTGGTTGGTAGATAAATGGGTACCCTGGTGGCCTAGGGTTCAAGACGCTGGGCTGCTTATCGGGAGATCGTGAGATCGAGTCCGAGCGAGGACTTTTTAATTTCTGACCGCCTGTGGTAGGGCGTGATTCGGATTCCACGTTAAACTGTAGGTTTAAGGTGGAATGAACAAGTTAGAATGAACAAGTCGGGCGGAAGCAAAACCAAGGTTAACCAAGGCTAAGCATTTTAGCTCTCACAATGAGGTATGGGTTTAATATCACTGTTATGCGTAAGAGAGTGTTGTGAAATCTATACTCTACATTCATAGTAACAGTGGATTAGCATGCTGTATGACATCAGATGATCATTTGAAATGGCGACCACTGGAGTTCATTTATGGCGTCACACACACACACAACACACACACACACACACACACACATTCTGTATTCTGTCATGTCAGAGACTATAAGTAATAGTCTTCAACAATTGTTGCAACTTTGTTTTTAAATCTAATAATTCTGTTAACCGTAGAATTGTTGAATCTAGTCTTATAGGCTCTATAAAAAATTTGAATCTATCTGATGGTCAGTTCTCTTTTAACAAAATTATATGTAATAAAATTAAGAATTTTGTAACATTACCATCCAAATATTCCCAGGCAACACAGGTCCATCAGGTCAAAGCTGGGTCGGAAGGGTTACTTAACTATCCCCTGATAAGAGGATGGGAAGGTTCAGTCAGCTAATCCCTCATAATTAACTTGCAGGTGTACATAAACTTTGTTCTCTGTTTATGCAGTCATTACCAATTGACAAGGGCTCACAAGGAGCCGAAACTCTATTGGTGTTAAGAAATAAAAATTTACGTCTTCCGGAAGAGTGGTTTCCTTCTTTATACTTCGTCGCGAAAGTGGGTTACTTTATATATATATATATATATATATATATACAGGGTGGGCCGTAAGTTTCCATACATAGGAAAAATAAACATTTTTTATGGACAACCATTTTTATTTATATAATATGCTCTACATGGTTGCCATTGTTTTGAAAACACATTTCAATACGTGTTCCCCACTGTTGATGAACACGCATTAGCACAGTTGACGTTATGCTTGTAATGGCGTTGGTCATACGTTCCTTTAGATGATTTATGTCTCGTATCTTTTCCTGATACACCATGGCCTTCAAGTGCCCCCAAAGATAGAAATCAAGGGGGGTGAGATCTGGGGATCTGGGAGGCCACTCCACAGGACCACGCCGACCAATCCAAGCATCCGGAAACTGCTGATCCAAATACCGACGCACGTTTAAATTTTCCTATGTATGGAAACTTACGGCCCACCCTGTATATATATATGTATATAGCGATCGATTTAGGGGTAATAACACTGGTCTACAGCCAAAATGCTTCGGAAATAAAAGTAGTCAATCTTTACTAATTTTGGGTCACTGAATACGAAAATGATGCCTAAAATTGCCAATTGGCTCTATTTATAAAGATATCCGGCAACCCTGCACCCTACTAACTGGACTGCATCTGTCGCGTAATATGTAGACGCCTGTGACACATCGACGCATTAACTCTACTGCGCATGCGCGGTTATATTTTTTTATTTTAATAAATTAATGTAAATATATACATATATATACAATAAAATGTAATTTTAAATTTATCTATTACATTATGTATTTGTGAATTATTTATTAAAAAATAGATTGGATCATTTTAACATATTGCTTCCCATAATGTTTTTGATATTAATATAAATGGAATACTAACCTAACTTAACCTTACCTAATTTAAAATTATTAAAATGCAATGTAATTACATTAATTTATTAAAATAAAAAAATATAACTACGCGCATGCGCAGTAGAGTCAAGGCGTAGATGTGTCACAGGCGTCTACATATTACGCCACAGCATCAGTTCATTCGCGGAAGTCATACAGTGCACCCTTGTCAAACTCTTTTTAGTGTTTGCTTTTGAAACTGAATTTTTTTCAACCTAATTTGAACAAAGATGCCTCTTAATTGCGTGAACAGTGTAGATAACTTCTGTTATGTTTGTGGAGAATTGACTTTGCATCACAAAAGCGTGCTATACCGCCGTGATTAGGAAAGCCTATCACCTTTATTTTGGCTGTAAGATTGGAGATCAGGACAAGAGCTGGGCCCCCACATATGCTGCAATACTTGTGCAACAAACCTTCGCCAGTAGTTAATCGGAAAAAGAAATCTATGCCTTTTGCAGTGCCAATGGTGTGGAGGGAACCAACAGATCATGTCAGCAATTGTTACTACTCTGCATGTGCCTCCAGTCAGAAAGGTATTTGCAAGAAAAAGTGGATTTTACAATATCCGCATATACCCTCTGCTATACGCCCGGTACCTCACGGCGAAGGACTACCCGTTCCTGAGCCCCCACACTCATTCACCCTGGAGTCAGAGGAAGAGGAGAATGAAGGAACCTGCGAAACTTGTGAGCCTTCAACTTCACAAGACCCTGAATTTGTTTATAACTTGACATCTTCTAAACCGCACATGATAACTCAGAATGAATTAAACGACCTTATAAGAGATTTAGAACTGCCAAAGAATAAGGCAGAGCTGTTGGGCTCCAGATTGCAGCAGTGGAATCTCCTCGCTGAAAATGTTAGTGTGTAAGTTTCGTGACAGTCAAAAAGATTTTGTCCCATTCTTCATCATGGAAGGTGACCTTGTAGCTTGCAACGACATCGATGGTCTGATGGCAGCTCTCAACATTATGTGTTGTGTTTCCAAATTAAAGGCCCGACAAAGGACCTCTTCAAAACTGAAGGAAAATAGCTTGGTTGTTAGGGGCCAAGACTTTTTAACCAGCTTCCAAAGCACTTCAGAAACGTACAGGGGTCAAAGTTGAAGTCTTCAAGAGAAGACTAGATGCCTGGCTCAGTACGGTGCCAGATGAGCCGGGTGTACCTGGCTATGTGCGGTGGAGAGCGCAAGAGGGCAACTCGCTCCTCCACCAAACCAGGCCTAGAGGTGCGGCCACCAGCTTGACCTTCGTATGAAGAGAGACCAACACACGGAGCATCAACGGGGTTATATATGAAAAAGGGGTTATATATGAAAACAAGGAAATGGCTACCTTGCTAAACGAGTTTATTACGTCAGTTTTTACTATAGAAGATGTAACGAATATTCCTACGGTCATAGACATAATACCTTTTGATAATGGTAATATTTTGGATAATATCGTGGTTAGTGAAGTGGAGGTAATGCGCTATATTGATAAAATGAAAACGCGTAAATCACCGGGGCCGGATTCCATATATCCCATACAACTAAAAGCATTAAAAGATAGCATTGTTGTGCCGATAACAAAGATTTTTAATGCGTCTATTTCTGAGGGGTGCGTACCAGATAATTTCAAGTTAGCAAACGTAACACCTATCTTTAAGAAAGGCGCTAAAGGTTCGGCGGGAAATTATAGGCCAATCAGTTTAACGTCTGTTGTAGGTAAGCTACTGGAATCAATAACTGGGGATCGTATAGTCGAACACTTAGAATTGCATAAACTAGTTAGAAAAACGCAGCACGGTTTTAGGCGAAACAAATCTCGCTTAACTAATCTTTTAGAATTTTTCCAAAGCGTGGTTGACGTTTACGATAGACATCGGGCGGTTGATGTATGTATTTAGATTTTCAGAAAGCGTTGGACACCGTGCCGCACAAAAGACTCATTGAAAAAACTAAGGCTCATGGAATCAGGGGTGTAGTGATAAATTGGCTAGAAGAGTGGTTGCGAGGTAGGAAACAGAGGGTGGTCGTTGATGGAGCGGAGTCGTGTTGGGCTAATGTAGCGAGTGGCGTTCCTCAGGGTTCTGTATTGGGCCCCTTGCTTTTTCTTATATATATTAACGATTTAGATGTCGGCCTAGTCAGTACAATTTCAAAGTTTGCGGATGACACGAAGCTGGGTGGTAGGGCGATTAATGACGAAGATAGAGGTAAAATCCACGAAGATCTGAGTAAAATCGTTGATTGGTCAGTCCCATGGCAAAAATGAGATTTAACGTTGATAAGTGCAAAATTTTGCATATAGGTTCGCGTAACGGTAATTTTGCGTATAGTATGTCAGGGAAAGATTTAACAAGCGTAGAGCAGGAAAAAGTTTTAGGAGTTATAGTTACTGGTGATTTAAAAGTAGCGAAACAAAGTACAGCAGCGGTCAATAAGGCGAACAAAGTGTTAGGTTTTATAGCTCGAAATTTTGAATACAAATCGCGCAATATTATAGTTCGTCTTTATAAATCATTAGTTAGAGCCCATTTGGAGTACGCGGTCCAATTTTGGAATCCGCATATGCGCAAAGATATAGACAAAATCGAAAGAGTTCAAAGACGAGCAACTAAGATGAATCCGTCGCTTAGGTCAAAGTCGTACGAGGATAGGCTTAAGGAGTTAAAATTGACTACACTCGAGATAGGAGGCTAAGGGGTGATCTAATCCAGGTTTTCAAAGTTATGAATGGATTCGATAACGTAGATAGAGATAGCTTTTTCGAAATATCTCAATATAATAGGACTAGAAATAATGTGTGTAAGTTTACAAGTAGAAGGTTCGAGACAGCAGTTGCGAAAAACGGTTTTACGCATAGAATAGTAAATAGCTGGAATAGTTTGCCGGTAGAAGTAATTAGTAGCACGTCTATAAACATGTTTAAAAATCGATTAGACGCATATGTTGATAGATTGGGTGTAGTTTAAGGTAGTAAAATTAAGGCTTTGTGGTGATAGATCCCACAGCTCAACACAAGTGTTGTGGGATATAGGGAGGCAGTATCTTGGGTTAGGGGATACTCTCTGTCCTTACACACCCCATTTAAAGAGATTCCTCTGCCGAGCGGTGCCCCCCATAGTACTGTGAGGTATTGAAAAACTCATGATCTTCACTTGTCCCACAAACACCTTGAAATGGGAGACCCAAAATGGGTGCACACACATTTCTACATTACTGTACAGTCTTTACAGCCACACCTACACTTTTCCTCCTAAGTATATATATTGTAATGTATTTGTGGTTCGGAACCCACGTAAAATTGTAGGTCCCCTCCGCCACCACGGAGGACATACACAATACACAATTACGAATACAGTTAGGTAGACCAGCCATGAGTGGATCCTAGGGTCTTTGTTGGTCTGAAACATATAACATTATATATATATATATATATATATATATATATATATATATATATATATATATATATATCGTAAAACGTGTATGTTGGCGAACTCCATTTTAAAAACATCATTTTTGAATGATTTAAATGTCCATTTCTATTTGGATGGAAGTAATTCATGCATCAAGAATTTTTCAAATTTAAAAAGTTTTTTACTTTTATCTCGTAAAAGAACCGTAAAATCATGGACTGTATATATTCACTGCTAAAACCTTCGGTAATCGTGTTCAGGATATATATATTATATATATATATATATATTATATATATATATATATATATATATATATATATATATATATATATATATATATATATATATATAATATGAAAATACTATTGCAAGTTTGATTCTCTTTTTGAAATTGCATATTCACCTAAAATTTCGTCTGGCTATAAATGACTATCCGAGTCTGCGGCGAAGTGCCAGTCCCACGTTATGTCAGTCCGTTATTCCTGTTCTTTTCTGTATACATTCGTAACTGACATTGGTGCCGAAGTTATGGAAAGGCGTTAAACTGAAGAATAATCCACTCATTATATGCTGAAAGGCAATCCATAAATGTTAATAGGTAACTCATTACTGATCCTTAAGCAATTACTATTTAATTTCCCTCATTTGAAATTTACTTTGGATTGTTGATGATGATGATATTGGTAGACATCAGAATAGGATGTAAGTGTAGGAGGTGAATATGTACATTTACTTTCCATAATTCTGTCGTTAAAGAATTTATTTTACCTGAAAAACCTTTCCTTCAACTATACTATAACCGAGTTCACAAATGATCCACACAGTTCATAAACCTTTTTCAGTAATGTTCATTTCGATAATTACTGTACTTCCCAATCAATATCACTACCATTCCTATTCGCGGTCTGCAACTTAGAATGCACAAAGTGAGAAATACACATTTAATAAAAGTTTCTTTGATTTGGGAAAGAATGTCACTCCCATTCGCATTGAAGAGTAAAGGTGCCAATTGATATTTCCTAACCTACAATAACTGTACTTAATCTAACCTAATATTAGCCGAACCTGACCCTAACCAAAATAGTAAAGCCATGAATGAAAAAGAGAATGGCATGAAATGAGAACAGATGGATTTGAGAAATGCCTCCTTTGAGAGTCTCACTCGCGGATTTCTCTCCCTCTTGGGCGTCGAATGAAATGGGAATGCCAGTGAATGGGATGATACCCATTTCGAATACTGGAGGAGAGTTGAAAGAGGTACAGTCTCTTTTGTTGTTTTTACGATGAGGTCTCCGTCTTACTGTAAATAATTTTATACGAATTAAGTTTTAATTTTAACCAAATTAAAAATGTATGATGCGATTTAATTTGCTTTTAGAGAAGTTTCCTTAAGCATGCAGTACACTCCTTTACAGTACACTCCTTTACAGTACACTTCTTTACAGTACAATCCCAGACATGGGAACATTCTCACTATAAGTCCAACCTATTATAATTAAGAGTATATACGGTTCTGATGATAAAAGCGAAAATTTTTTGCGGAAAAGTTTGAGAAAGGGCGTAATAGACTCTCATAACCTAGCTTAACCAAACCTAACCTTCATTCACTTTTCACGATACCCACCACTGTCCCGAATAGAGCGCGCTCTAACCTAACCTAATACCCGAACTTCACCCAACTTAATTTTTTACCGCTTAGTACACAAATAATTTTTCAAAGTGAGCATGGAAACCTTCCCTTCTCCAACGTCTGGACTCATTGTGTAGGAGATAATTAACCTTTTCCCTTTTACAGTACCTCGGCTCATCGTATCACGCCTCATTGTGTGTAACAAATAAATTGTTTTCAAAGCATGCGGGGTATATGTATATTTATATATATGGAGAGATAGAGTGTGTGTATGTGTGTGTGTGTGTGGGTGTGTGTGTATGTCGCTATAGAGTACGATTTTTAACTGCGTTCCAATTCAATTAGAGGATTGACATATATATATATATATAATATATAATATTATATATATATATATATATATATTAGTGATGTAGGTCACATCCGCATCCGCATCCGCATCCGCGGAACATCCGCACATTTTCTCGCATCCGCATCCGCATCCGCATCCGCACTTTGGACTGCGGATGTCGTGCGGATGTGGACCGTTGAGATAAAACGTCATTAATAAGCGGAAATTATCAAATTCTACTTTAATAATAGAACTAGTTCATTGTGCGCAAAAGTGATGCAAGCGACAAGACGAGAGGCTGTTCTTGTATGAAGTTACTCTCTTGTAACCTACTTAGATCCACGTTACAAAGCTAAGTTATTTTCACCTAGTACATTAGAACGAGTTAAATCATCACTTGGCAAAGCAGTTGAAGAGCTTCAATCTCTTGAATCTGTCGCTTCGCCACCCACCAAAAGAATAAAAGTTTCAGTGACAGAACCAACACCTTCAACGAACAAATCTATCACAGAATCTCTCCCTCAGTTTCTTGAGTCAAGCAGCAACGACGAGACCTACGCGATGTCAAAAGATGTAGTAAAAATGATCGAGAGCTATCACCAAGAAAAACGCATGGCTGCATGTGACAATCCTATTAGTTGGTGGAAAAATACGCAGAATATCTATCCATACTTGAGTAAACTTGCAAGGAAACATTTAGCCTGTCCTCCAACAAACGTACCAAGCGAGAGATTATTTAGCAGTGCTGGATTAATATATGATGAAAAGAGAAACAGACTGGCAGCAGAAAAGTCAGAAAAATTAATGTTCCTTAAGCATAACCTTCCTATAATTAAGTTTGAATATTAAACGATGAACATCTTAGTTTACTTTATTTTAATTACTCATTTATAAATATGCCTAATAAAACTTTAAACTTAATATAAATAGTTATCACGCTAATTAAAGATCTCTTTCTATAAGGGTGGAGGTTGGGGAAAGAGGTCGGTGAGGTGCATTTGAGTTGGGTTCACGTCCCGCATCCTGGTAACACAATTATGGTTTCTAATTGTGGCTGAAACTCGACAAATATAACGAATTTATTTGCAGACGAATTCACAATTGATTTCTATATTAGTTAGATGCTTGATATTATTTTATATGTTCAGAGAAAAGTACAGCAATTATTGTACAATTAATCAATTATACTACATTATAGCTACAGCTCTCTCTATATAATAACTTATTATATACGTTAAACACAACAAATCTCGAATATATCCTAAAAAATAACGAAAATGTAGACATCCGCATTCGCATCCGCATCCGCGGATGTCGAAATCAAACATCCTCATCCGCATCCGCATCCGCGGATGTGAAAAAAATGACATCCGCTACATCACTAATATATATATATATATATAATACACACACACACCACACATATATATATATATATATATATATGTGTGTGTGTATATATGTGATCAGTCTTTCCTTGTGAACAGACGTGTTTTATCGAGTGTCCAGTGTTATCAATTGAATAAGTGGTTTTCGTTGAGGTGTCTTTAAAAAAAAAAATAGTGTTTGGTGCATTCTTAACTAAATTACTTCGTGTTACTAATCATTCATTAACGAATATATTTCATTTATTGACTTTATTCAATACTATATTATTTGATTAAACCAAGCCTAGTGCACGTGGCTTGCCTTGTTTGTTTTTCAAATCTATCAGAAAACGAGGAGTCATAAGGTTCATTTTTCCTTCCTTCGGGAGATCAGGTAGAGTGTGGTCAACGTGGGAAAAAAGGAAAAGAGTCGGTCGATCTTTTACAGATCTTTCGTCGGTAGCTTAATTATATATTCATTTAGTATAAATTTGTGTTACAAGAACCTGTTTCTGCGTTTCAAGAACATTTTTGCGGGTTTGGGCAGGTGATGGTACAATAAGCACGCGGTAGACCTACGTTGTAATTTATTAATTTCCAAACGCTAGGTTTTTTTTTTAACTAATTAAAAGCGTGGCACCCCCGTCAAGTACTCGCAGTCTCTGTGAAAGGAAATTTGCCGCTTACGCGTTTACAATGGCTAATAATAATGAACAGTTCGTTTGCAGGTGGCGCTCAAGCATGGAAGTCCTGAGGAACGAGTTAGAACGTGAGAGGGAGGCCAGAGTGAGGCTTGAAGAAAGCGTGATGCTCCTGACGGCAAAATTAGAATCCCTTGAGACTCCAGTTACGACCCCTCCTGTTTCAGTTTCTACTAATAATATAAATAGTACTAATAGCCCTCTCTCTTCCTCTAGTTCCCAACCCTTCGTTCGAGTGCGTAATGGAGCACCATTGAGAAAACCTAAGACTTGTCTACCAGTAATAACAAACAATAAGTTTTCTGTTTTAGGTTTCGAAGATGCTGATGAACCGGAAATACGACTCGTCGGCGATTCCATTGTTCGAGGGCAGCTCGAAGAATTCTGTGGTAGAAACCCTCGTCGTAGGCGCCGTTACTACTACCCTGGTGCAAGGGTGGAGGATATAACTAATAGTGTTGACCATTTTAAAGAAGGTACCTCCGAGGACACAACGTATGTTATTCATGTCGGTACTAATAACGTTTCAAATTCTAGATCGGAAGAACTGCTGGCTAGGTACAGGGACTTACTAGAGCGATTAAAGGAAAAAACTAATAAGATTGTTTTAACAGGTATACTTCCTCGAATTATCCAACGTAACGATATCTACAGCAAGGCGACCTATATTAACAATAACCTAAAGTCTCTTTGCCAACAGGAAGGAGTCATTTTGCGAATTTTTGGAACAGTTTCTACGGCAGGAGGGACTTGTTCCTCGAAGATGGAAGGTGTCGCAATTACAAACAATTTGAAGGTTCTATCTTTAAATGCTCGTAGCTTACGAAATAAAATAAACGAATTTTTTTTCTTTAAATGCTTGTAAAGACTATGATTTAATTGCGATAAATGAATCGTGGCTTAGCACTGAAACACATGACTTTGTAGGGGAGTATCAAATTAAAGGTTATAGACTTTTTGTTAAAAACAGAATAGGTAGGCGAGGAGGCGGTGTTATGTTGTATATCAAAGATAATATTGCGAACGTTATAGAAATAAAGCACACAATTCCAGAACCAATAGATTCGACTAAAGCAAAAATTAAATTGAACGATTTCAAACTTCTTGTTGCGGTTATATATAGGCTCCCTAATCAAACAGCTGATAGGACGAAGCGTTATATCGTGAACTAAAGAGAATAATAGGTAGTGAGCAGGCTTTAGTTATGGGTGACTTTAATTGCGCCAACGTGAATTACGATACAATGCAGGGAGACGCGGAAGGTAATCGTTTAGTTAATTTTCTCGAGGATAGCTTTCTTATTCAAAAGGTTGGGGAACCTACGAGGTTGGACAGTATTTTAGATTTAGTAATAACTGCGGATGATAGACTAATTACTGATCTTCAAGTAATAGAACCGTTAAGCAATAGCGATCACAATATGGTAGAGTTTGTCCTCTCAGTAAGTCACTCGAAACCAGCTAACTCGACTAAAATTCCTAACTCCCAGCACGCAGACTTTTGTAAATTTCGAAAAAATTGTCACACGTCAATTGGGAAAACTTAATGGGGAACTCCACCGCAAAACTATTGTGAGAATCGTTTAAAACAGTATTTAGGACTATAAATGAGGAATGTGTACCGTACAAAATTAAGCGTGCAAAAGTAAATAACAAGCCCTTGTGGTTTACTTCTAGAGTAGGAGACATTATAAAGAGTAGAGATAGGGCTTATAGGCTACATAAGTGCGATAAAGACAATTTGTGGTTACGAAACAACTACATATCTCTAAGGCGTGAAGCCGTTCCCACGCTTCCCACAGCACTACACCACTGTGTGTATATATATGTATATGTATATATATATATATAGGTATATATATATATAATATATATATATATATATATATATATATATATATATACTATCAGCCATGCTTGCTCATAGCTGTATCCATGCAGAGTTCATGAGGGTATATATCTTGCCCCTGGTCAAAAATAAGTACGGAGACATTCCGTCCAGCAATAATTACAGGACTATTGCTGTCGCTTTCTGCTTCTCGAAACTACTAGAAAAACTCTTGTTACTTCGATTAAATGATTTCCTATGGACATCTAATCAGTTTGGCTTTAAAAGGTCCCACTCAACTGACCTGTGTATCTATGTACTTAAAGAAACAATACCTAAATACATTGACAGTAATTCAACCATTTATAGCTGTTTCCTTGATATAAGTAAGGCATATGATAGGGTGAACCACAATATTTTATTTGCAAATCTAGAAGACAGGAAGGTTCCCATGTACATATTAAATTTGTTGAAATTTTGGTATTCCCACCAATCTTTCAATGTTATGTGGGGCAATGTACTATCCGAGTGTTTTGGCTCCTCTTGCGGGGTGAGACAAGGCTCCTTGCTCTCTCCTTTGCTGTTTAATGTGTATATTGACGGATTAATTGCTTCACTTAATGAGGCAACAGTAGGATGTTCTATAGATATCACGAGGATAAATAACTTAGTTTATGCCGATGATATGGTGTTAATAAGTCCCTCTGTTAAAGGTCTGGATCGGCTACTAAATGTCTGTGAAGTGTATTCGCAGAAACATATTCTTTTTAATGTTACAAAAACTAAGGTTATGCAATTTCATCCTAAAAGCTGTAATCAGCCAGCTGATATAAGGTTTAAAATGAATGGTGAAGTAATTGAGGAAGTACAAGAGTTTAAGTATTTGGGTCAAACTATTACCAGCTCCTTGAGTGATGACTCGGATATAAGAAAACAATCTCGAAGCCTGTGTGCTAAAGCGAATATGACCATAAGGAACTTTCGTTTCTGTACAAGTGAAGCTAAAGACACACTCTTTCGTACTTTCTGCAGTTATATATATGGTCAGCAACTCTGGGTGAATTATAAAAAAGGTTCTGGCAGAACCCTAAATTTGCTGTACAACAGGTCTTTTAGAGTCTTACATAAATTCCCCCCGAGATGCTCAGCTTCACAAATGTTTGCTACCCGCAATGTCCCGAGCTTCCCGGAGGTAACAAGTCGTGCTCAACACAGTCTAATGCAAAGAATTAAAAAATGAACCAACCTGATCATCCAAGCTATCCATGAGTCCTGCCATTTATCCTCTAAGCTATGGACTTCTTGGTACGAAAACGTCTGTCTGTAGCTCCACTTAACTCGACAGTGCAGTATTATTTCTAATCAATTGTATATATTTCTATCCTTAGTGTATGAACTGTCATTGTATTAATAATATTTGTCATATGGACTATAGTCTGCCAATAAACCTTTTCATTTTCATTTTCATTTTCATATATATGTATGTGTGTATATATATATAGTATGTGTGTGTGTATATATATATATACATATATACAGGGTGGGCCGTAAGTTTCCATACATAGGAAAAATAAACATTTTTTTATGGACAACCATTTTTATTTATATAATATGCTCTCCATGGTTGCCATTGTTTTGAAAACACATTTCAATACGTGTTCCCCACTGTTGATGAACACGCATTAGCACAGTTGACGTTATGCTTGTAATGGCGTTGGTGATACGTTCCTTTAGATGATTTATGTCTCGTATCTTTTCCTGATACACCATGGCCTTCAAGTGCCCCCAAAGATAGAAATCAAGGGGGGTGAGATCTGGGGATCTGGGAGGCCACTCCACAGGACCACGCCGACCAATCCAAGCATCCGGAAACTGCTGATCCAAATACCGACGCACGTGAAGACCATAATGAGGTGGAGCTCCATCTTGCTGGAAGTAAACTGGGAAGTTACCTTCCTCGTTTAGCAGGGATGGGAAAATCTCTTCTTGCAACATGTTAAGATACCTTTCGGCATTAAGATTTCCACTGACAAAAATTGGTCCAATAATTCTGTCACCCCATATCCCGGCCCACACCATCACTTTACCGGCACCTTGCATCTTCGTCGGACTCAGCCAGTTAGGGTTAGCATTACTCCAATAACGTATGTTTTGCCGATTAACCTCTCCATTGACGTAAAAATTTGCTTCATCAGTAAACAAGATCTTACGTCAAACGCATATTCTTAGGGTATCTGAAACATAAAAACAAACGTTTAATTTTTCCTATGTATGGAAACTTACGGCCCACCCTGTATATATATATGTATGTGTGTGTGTAAAAATGAACAATGAATAATCCATATTCATTTTTACATGAGGAGCCAAAGTCATGTGCTGCGATTTTGGATAAAAAATTTATTTGTAGCTTTCTATTTTTGTTTGTGTCACAACCCTACGATCTACCATTTCTATGGCTTAGTGACTTTAGTCGTATCCATTTTTTCCATTTTTCATTTGTTATAGAATTTATTATAATTAATTATGGTTGTCTTGCATCTCACCCTCGTCCCTACATTATGCATACACATTGCATATAATAGGATTGGAACCCGTAGTTGTACTTCTTAGTCCTTAATATCCACGCTTTGTTTCTAATTCGTTTCTTTTAAATCCTCCCAACAATGACTTATACACTATGACGTCATAAAATAACTTAAATTTCCTTCACGGTTTCCATACCTTGAACACTGAATCACGTGTTTAGTATTTGGACATCTTCCGTATTCAATGTATGGTAAATTCTTTAATAATAATAATAAAAAACTTCATTATACGTCATTATTTATACGTTGTGTGCTACCTATTGTCTACTGTTCCCTATCAACTTATCAGTCCATGTTTACGCATGTCTATATTACACACACAACCTATTGTGTTACGTACCAATATGTGTACAAAACTTGTGCATTCGTACATGTCCCCTGATGATTACGTACATCGTTACGTACATGTACAATTGTACATCCGTTCACATGTATTCCTTTTAGTTATTTTCTTTAAATTAATTAATTTCTCGCAAGATATTCATAAATGCTTAGGCGAGTGGTCGAATTCCGCTAATCAGCATAAATCGAACATCCGAAAAACGAAAGACTTCCTTTGCCTCTGATTTCAAATTATAATGTATTTTCATGTGTCATGTTGTGTATAAATTATCTCGTATGTGCCCATGTAGTTTGTGTTGTACTAATAACCATATATAATAACCATATATAAATATAAAAACACTGTAAGAATTGAAAACGACGTAATGTACTTTAATGAAACTTTAAACTATCATAATCGTAATTTAATATATAATGTAGTAATGTACTTTAATGAAACTGTAATTAATGATAATAACTTGTAATGTACTTTATGAAAGTGTAATTAAACGATACTAAGTGAATATGAACTTATCCATAATTATATTCATAATTGTTGTAAGCCCGAAATTACAATGTACTCAATGATATACTTAAATTGTACTTATGTACTACTACGAAATTATATCGCCTTCAGAAATGTATACTCGGCGAAAATACGATTAGTTTTTATTTTTGTTCCTTTTAATTTTTATTTGAAATCTTTCATCTGATGTGTTTAAAAGGGGTGAAACTTAACCTTCAAACTGCATTCCCCCAAAATTTAGATTATATGTATAAAGCATGTAATTGTAAAAGTCACTTCACTTCATTACTTCACTCTTCTTTGGTCACTACTGCCAGACTCCCTTGTTAGCAGCCTCGCTGGGAGGAGGGGGCAGAGGCCCCTTGCCTCCTTAATTTTTAGATTCCGGCCTGAGCCTTGGTCGAAAGAGGTCGAACCTCTACCCCTGTAAATTCAGAGCACTACCTCTACATTTTTAGAAGTAAATTGCAGTGAGAGAAACTTTTTATTTTTCTCCTTCGAGTTGGGCTCTCTTCCGAGAACCTAGTAAATAGAGAAAATAGTTCCCGATAAGTTATAAAAAGAAAATCGGCGAACCGTCAGAGAAAGTATCAGAGTACTATAGAAAGAGAAGAAGTAACAACTGTCGACCCTATAGCGAGAGAAAGAAATTATAATATTATAGAAGAAAAGTATCGCGAGAAAATATCCGTTGCTGCCTCCAGTCAACCAGAACCCCCGTCGGCTTTGAGACAACCCATGCACCATAGAAGATATTGGTATAACATTGGCGACCCTGTAGCCATGATCTTAACAATCTGGCGAAGAAGAAGGATAGAAGGATAGAAGAAGAGGATTATAACATTGGCGACCCTTTAACCAGGATAAGAAACTGATGACCCCTGCATCCAGGATTCTTCCAGTCTTCCAGACCCTGAAAATCGAAGCAACCATAAGCACATAGAAGAAGGATTTTAACAAGAGGATTTCAACAAGTGGCCACTCTTTGGCCAGGATAGAAATTACCCTGCATCAGGATAAAACCAGTTGACCGGCATGTCACGACTTCCAGTCGTAACATCCACCCTTGAACCGGTGTGTAACGACTCCAAGTTCTCCACGCCTAGTTTTCATCCAAGAAGAAGTAGCCAGCAAGACGTCTTCAGAACACGTCTCTAAGTACAGAGTTTGTTTTTTTAAGTAATTTATAAACATTTGAAAAGTCAGCATCATTAACAGTTAATAATGAGTATCAAGCCAGAATTCACAAGAAACACTGAACATTTCAGACACCAGTGATACATTTTTTTTATTGAAACAGTAATTTTCACAGAAGTTTATTTTCGCAGAAGTTAATTTTCACAGAAGTTAATTTTCAGACGTTAAAAGTCACAGAAATTAAAAGTCACAGAAGTTAAAAGTCAGAGTTAAAAGTCAGAGTTAAAAGTCAGAGTTAAAAGTCACAGAGTTATTGTCACAGAGTTATTGTCACAGAATTAATGTCAGAGTTATTTTCAGAGAGTTATTTTCACTATTATATTTAGTATAGAATAATTTTATTTTATGTACCAAACATAATAGTACCGTACCTTCGCGTACATTCCAGTGAAATGTTGTTCACATTTTTTATTTTGTTTACAATTTTTTTCAAATTATTGAATTGAATTGACTTGCAAATTAAGAGAGTTTACAGAGAGTTTATAGAGTTATAGAGATATTTGAAAGCAGTTTCAAGTTCCAGTTTCAGTTTTCAGTTTTAGTCGGTTGCATCAAGAGGGACAACCGCCCCAGAGAGTTATATACTTGATAGTAGTTCAAGTAAGTCGGTTGCACCAAGAGGGACAACCAAACCCAGAGAATAATAGACTTCACTTGATAGCAGTTCAAGTGCAGTCATTTTCACTTTTCAGACAGTTTCAGTTGGTTGTCTTCACTTGATAGCAGTTCAAGTGCAAGTCAGTTTCATTTTCAGTAGACTCCACTTGATAGAGTTCAAGTGCAGTCAATTTCAGTCAGTTCAGTTTGAAGATACTTCATAGAGTTCAAGTTAGACAGTTTCAGTTTCAAGATACTTGATAGAGTTCAAGTCAGACAGTTTCAGTTTCAAGATACTTGATAGAGTTCAAGTCAGAAGTTTCAGTTTCAAGTTGCAAGTCAGATTCAAATTGTTAGTCAGTTCCAAGTTAGTTCCAAGTTAATCAGTTCAAAGTTAATCAGTTCCAAGTTAGTCAGATTCAAGTCAGTCAGATTCAAGTCTCAGTTTTGAAGTCCCAAGTCAGTTTTGAAGTCCCAAGTCAGTTTTGAAGTCCCAAGTCATTTCAATGCAGTCAATTGAATTCAATTTATTTTTGTTGTTTAAGAGAATTTAATTCAACCTTTCTTTTTGTTGTGTAAAAGAGAATTAAATTCAACCTGAATTGACCGGTTTGTGTCTTTACTTAACCTTTTTTTTTTGTAAGAAGGAAATTGACCGATTTGTCTTTTCTTTTCATGACATTGTTGCGTATATAAATATATAGGTAAAATGACATATTTTATTATTTGCAACCAAAACCGTTTTTATAATTGTTTATAACGATTTTTATAATTATTATGATTATATGATGACAGTAATAGTGTAATAATTAATCGATCATGTACCTAATTTACCCTGTTCTGTACGGTCGGGAAATTTACCCGTAGGACCGCATATACCCTAAATTTCAGTTGTGTTTATTTTTTTTGTCATTTAATTTTAATAAAACTTCTACACAATAAAACATGTATTTATCTATATGCAAACATGTTTTCAGACTAAAATATCAAATAATTCAAATTATATCAACATTTAACGAAAGAGTATGATTTTTCTACTTAACATGCAAAAATTATTAAACCTTTTTAATATTTTTTTTATTATATAAAAATAATTTTTAATGTAAACTTTACCTGAAATTATTAAAAAAATTGTTCGAAATGCTTTCCTTCCATTTCAATAACTTTTTTTATTCTTGGCCGAAATTCATCTATGGCTCGATTTACTTTTATTTTTAAGAATATTATAAAATTATGTTAGCTCATTAAAATGCATAATTGATTTCTATTTTTAATTTGTATTTTTCATTTCTTTGTTCAATTAATCGTGAGTAATTGTCCTTAAATTTAGAATTTAATAATAATCGACCTTGAACTTAAGGGATTTTATAATAATAATAATAATAATAATAATAATAATAATAATAATAATTGACTTAAACTTAAAAGATTCTGTTACTCTACTCTCAATTTAGATTATTATATAACTTTGTTAATTCAAAAACCTCCTGAATCCTTACACACACATACATGGATGCACATATATACTATATATACACAAACCTTATGCTAAAATCATTGGATATCACAATAAACTATTTCATTGCGTGTAAGTGCTAACTATGCTATTTAATCTTAATCATTTTGCTTACTATACAGGGTGTCCCAGAATTAACTATCTATTTCAATGAAATCGGACAAATTTTTTAAAAACACATTTTTAGTTATGTTTATCATGTTTAATATGTGTTAAAAATGTATAAATTTCTAAATTTTTTTCATAATTTTATTTTCATAATTTTTTCATTATCTGGTCCAATGAAAGACCGTCTGAAGTCACAGAATGGCAAAGAGACTCCAAAAGTTAACGTGTGGCTTGGAATGACCAAATCCAAAATTTATGGCCCATTCTTCTTTGCGGAGGCAACTGTAACAGGTACCGTCTACCTTGATATGCTTCAGCAGTTTCTCGAACCACAGCTTCTTGATGATAACATTCTTGATAATGTTGTGTTTCAACAAGATGGAGCACCATAAATTTTGGATTTGGTCATTCCAAGCCACACGTTAACTTTTGGAGTCTCTTTGCCATTCTATGACTTCAGACGGTCTTTCATTGGACCAGATAATGAAAAAATTCTGAAAATAAAATTATGAAAAAAATTTAGAAATTTATACATTTTTAACACATATTAAACATGATAAACATAAATAAAAGTGTTTTTAAAAAATGTGTCCGATTTCATTGAAATAGATAGTTAATTCTGGGACACCCTGTATATAAAATTTTGCTCATGTATTTATTAAGTTATTTTAACCAAAGCTAATCTGTTCCTTAAAGTGTATATATAAATATATATACGAATATAATCATAATCCACATACTCAATACTCATGTTCTACGTACACGTATATATACGTATGCGCATTTACGTATAACTTCAACAATAAATCCCTTTTCCCCATTTGGACATATCACCAACCACTACACTCTGTATCTAATACACACAAATACACATTTTACCACAGGTCTATACATCATCCATTACATAATTCGATTTTTACCTACAATAGTCAATAAAACTAGTTTATAGATTGTACGATCATGGTAGCTTTGAAAATTCCTGAACTTTAATATTTATATTTTTCCCTTTTACCCACTGTTCATTATGTATGTAATTTTTCCCAAGGAAAATTTTTTTTTGTAAAAATTAAACAGAATTAAAATTTTTATTGAAAATTTAAAAATATCATTGATTGTTTAAATTAAAGGGTTGTCTAAAATTAGATTTGATTTTATATTTACTGTGCATTCTAACTGAACCACCCCGACTTATGCTGTGTATATAAATTTGTAATTATAAAAACCATAGTCATCATCTAGTTTGAATTAATTGGGAGGTTATATTAATTGTATTGTATTGTATTAATTGTATTATATTATTGTACTAATTAATGCCATTTTAGAGGGGGGAACACTGTAAAAATGAACAATGAATAATCCATATTCATTTTTACATGAGGAGCCAAAGTCGCGTGATGCAATTTGGATAAAAATTTTATTTGTAGCTTTCTATTTTTGTTTTTGTCACAACCCTACGATCTACCATTTCTATGGTTTAGTCGTATCCATTTTTCCATTTTTCATTTGTTATAGAATTTATTATAATTAATTATGGTTGTCTTGCATCTCACCCTCGTCCCTAGATTATGCATACACATTGCATATAATAGGATTGGAACCCGTAGTTGTACTTCTTAGTCCTTAATACCCACTCTTTGTTCCTAATTCGTTTCTTTTAAATCCTCCCAATAATGACTTATACACTATGACGTCATAAAATAACTTAAATTTCCTTCACGGTTTCCATACCTTGAACACTGAATCACGTGTTTAGTATTTCGACTTCTTCCGTATTCAATGTATGGTAAATTATTTAATAATAATAATAAAAAACTTCATTATACGTCATTATTTATATGTTGTGTCCTACCTATTGCCTACTGATGCCTATCAACCTATCAATCCATGTTTACGCATGTCTATATTACGCACACAACCTATTGTGTTACTTACCAATATGTGTACAAAACTTGTGCATTCGTACATGTCCCCCGATGATTACGTACAGCGTTACGTACATGTACAATTGTACATCTGTTCACATGTATTCTTTTTATTTATTTTCTTTAAATTAATTAATTTCTCGCAAGATATTCATAAATGCTTAGGCGAATGGTCGAATTCAGCTAATCAGCTTAAATCGAACATCTGAAAAACAAAAGACCTCCTTTGCCTCTGATTTCAAATTATAACGTATTGTCATGTGTCATGTTGTGTATAAATTAACTCGTATATGCCCATGTACTTCGTGTTGTACTAATAACCATATATAATAACCATATATAGATATAAAAACACTCTAAGAATTGTAAACGACGTAGTGTACTTTAATGAAACTTTAAACGATCATAATTTAATATATAATGTAGTAATGTACTTTAATGAAACTGTAATTAACGATAATAACTTGTAATGTACTTTAAATGGAAGTGTAATTAAACGATACTAAGTGAATATGAACTAATCCATAATTATATTCATAATTGTTGTAAACCCGAAATTACAGTGTACTCAATGATGTGCTTATATTGTACTTATGTACTAGTACGAAATTATATCGCCTCCAGAAATGTATACTCTTCGAAAATATGATTAGTTTTTATTTTTGTTCCTTTTAATTTTTATTTGGAATCTTTCATCTGATAATGTGTTTAAAAGTGGGGGAAACTTAACCTTCAAACTGCATACTATATGCATAAAGCATGTAATTGTAAAAGTCACTTCACTTCATTACTTCACTCTTCTTTGGTCACTACTACGAGACTCCCTTGTTATCAGCTTCGCTGCGAGGAGGGGACATAGGCCACTTGCCTCCTTAATTTTTAGATTCCGGCCTGAGCCATCGTCGAAAGAGGTCGAACCACTACCCCTGTAAATTCAGAGCACTCTCTGTACATTTTTAGAAGTAAATTACAGTGAGAGAAGCTTTTTATTTTTCTCCTTCGAGTTGGGCTCTCTTCCGAGAACCTACTAAATAGAGAAAATAGTTCCCGATAAGTTATAAAAAGAAAATCGGCGAACCGTCAGAGAAGGTGTCAGAGTATTATAGAACGAGAAGAATTAACAACTGTCGACCCTATCGCGAGAAAATATCCGTTGCTGCCTCAAAACCAGAACCCCCGTCGATTCGAACCACCCCAGGGCCATAGACGGAAGGAGGATAACATATATATATATATATATATATATATGTGTGTGGTGTGTGTGTGTGTGTGTGTTGTATAATAGCTCATCCATAATAACTATATGTGTATATATATATATATATATATAGATACATACACACACATATATATATATGCACATATATATATACATATATATGTATGTATATATACACATACATCAGTCTTTCCTTGTGAACAGACGTGTTTTATCGAGTGTCCAGTGTTACCAAGTGAATAAGTGGTTTTCGTTCAAGTGTCTTTAAAAAAAAGAAAAAGTGTTTGGTGCATTCTTAACTAAATTACTTCGTGTTATTAATCATTCATTAAAGAATATATTTCATTTATTGAATTTATTCATTACTATATTACTTGACTAAATCAAGGCTAGTGCCTTGTTTGTTCCCGAATCAGTTACTACACGAGGTTTCATAAGGTTGAAATTCCCTTGGTTTGCCTTTGTTGTTTTTAAAATTATCAGAAACAAGGTTTCTTAAGGTTCATTTTCCCTTCACACGCTACCTTTTCTTTAACAGATCTTTCGTCGGTAGCTTAATTATATATTCATTTAGCATAAAATTGTGTTACAAGAACCTGTTTCTGCATTTCAAGAACATTTTTGCGGGTTTTCACAGGTGACGGCACAATAAGCACGCGATAGACCTACGTTGTAATTTATTGATTTCCAAACGCTCGTTTTTTTGTTTTTGTTTTTTAACTAATTAAAAGCATGGCACCCCCGTCAAGTACTTGCAGTCGCTGTGAAGGGAAATTTGCTGCTTACGCGTTTACAATGGCTAATAATAATGAACAGTTAGTTTGCATGGTGGTGCTCAAGCATGGAAGTCCTGAGGAACGAGTTAGAACGTGAAAGGGAGGCCAGGGTGAGGCTTGAAGAAAGCGTGATGCTCCTGACGGCAAAATTAGAATCCCTTGAGACTCCAGTTACGGCCTCTCCTGCCGCAGTTTCTACTAATAATATAAATAGTATTAATAGCCATCTCTCTTCCCCTTGTTCCCAACCCTTCGTTCGAGTGCGTAATGGAGCCGCATTGAGAAAACCTAAGACTTGTCTACCAGTAATAACAAGCAATAAGTTTTCTGTTTTAGGTTTCGAAGATGCTGATGAACCAGAAATACGACTCGTTGGCGATTCCATTGTTCGAGGGCAGCTCGAGGAATTCTGTGGGAAAAACCCTCGTCGTAGGCGCCGTTACTGCTACCCTGGTGCAAGGATGGAGGATATAACTAATAGTGTTGACCATTTTACAGACGGTACCGCCGAGGAGAACGTATGTTATTCATGTCGGTACTAATAACGTTTTAAATTCTAGATCGGAAGAACTGCTGGCTAGGTACAGGGACTTACTAGAGCGACTAAAGGAGAAAACTGATAAAATTGTCTTAACAGGTATACTTCCTCGAAATAGCCAACGTAACGATTTCTACAGCAAGGCGACCTATATTAACAATAACCTAAAGTCTCTTTGCCAACAGGAAGGAGTGCATTTTGCGAATTTTTGGAACAGTTTCTACGGCAGGAGGGATTTGTTTCTCGAACATAGACTTCATCTTAATGACGTTGGAGCTGCGCGTTTAGGAAGACTATTTCATAATACTGTCTCTTCTTTTCAGGCTACCGTAACTCGAATGGTCCCAGCGTAAATTCCATAAATTTCCCCTGCGCTCGCGAAGGTGTCGCAGTTCCAAACAATTTGAAGGTTCTATCCTTAAATGCTCGTAGCTTACGAAATAAAATAAACGAATTTTTTTCTTTAATTGCTTGTAAAGACTATGATGTAATTGCGATAAGTGGATCGTGGCTTAGCACTGAAACACGTGACTTTGTAGGGAAGTATCAAATTAAAGGTTATAGACTTTTTGTTAAAAACAGAATAGGTAGGCGAGGAGGCGGTGTTATGTTGTATATCAAAGATAATATTGCGAACGTTATAGAAGTAAAGCACACAATTCCAGAACAGATAGATTCGACTATAGCAGAACTTAAATTGAACGATTTCAAACTTCTTGTTGCGGTTATATATAGGCCCCCTAATCAAACAGCTGATACGGACGAAGCGTTATAGCGTGAACAAAAGAGAATAATCGGTAGTGAGCAGGCTTTAGTTATGGGTGACTTTAATTGTGCCAACGTGAATTACGATACAATTCAGGGAGACGCGGAAGGTAATTGTTTAGTTAATTTTCTCGAGGAAAGCTTTCTTATTCAAAAGGTTGGGGAACCTACGAGATTGGACAGTATTTTAGATTTAGTAATAACTACGGATGATAGGCCAATTACTGATCTTCAAGTAATAGAACCGTTAAGCAATAGCGATCACAATATGGTAGAGTTTGTCCTCTCAGTAAGTCACTCGAAACCAACTAACTCGACTAAAATTCCCAACTTCCAGCACGCAGACTTTTGTAAATTTCGAAATAAATTGTCACACGTCAATTGGGAAAACGTAATGGGGGACTCCGCAAAACTAATGTGGGAATCGTTTGAAACAGTATTTAGGACTATAAATGAGGAATGTGTACCGTACAAAATTAAGCGTGCGAAAGTAAACAACAAGCCCTTGTGGTTTACTTCTAGAGTAGGAGATATTATAAAGAGTAGAGATAGGGCTTATAGGTTACATAAGTGCGATAAAGACAATTTGTGGTTACGAAACAACTACATATCTCTAAGGCGTGAAGCGAAAAGTGTAATAAAAAAGTCCAAGCGCGAATTTGAAACCTCCATAGCTCGTGACGGTAAAGAAAACTCCAAGCGATTCTTTCAATACGTCAATAATAGAAATCCAGTAAAAAGTGTCTTAGGGCCTTTGAAAAATGTAAAGGGAGATCTAGTTTCTGAAAACAAGGAAATGGCTACCTTGGTAAATGAATTTTTTACGTCAGTTTTTACTATAGAAGATGTAACGAATATCACTACGGTCATAGACATAATACCTTTTGATAATGGTAATAGTTTGGATAATATTGTGGTCAGTGAAGGGGAGGTATTGCGCTATATTGATAAAATGAAAACGCGTAAATCACCGGGGCCGGATTCCATATATCCCATACAACTAAAAGAATTAAAAGATAGCATTGTTGTGCCGATAACAAAGATTTTTAATGCGTCTATTTCTGAGGGGTGCGTATCAGATAATTTCAAGTTAGCAAACGTAACACCTATCTTTAAGAAAGGCGATAAAGGTGCGGCGGGAAATTAAAGGCCAATCAGTTTAACGTCTGTTGTAGGTAAGCTACTGGAATCAATAATTGGGGGTCGTATAGTCGAACACTTAGAATTGCATAAACTAGTTAGAAAAACGCAGCACGGATTTAGGCGAAACAAATCTTGCTTACCTAATCCTTTAGAATTTTTCCAAAGTGTGGTTGACGTTTACGATAGACATCGGGCGGTTGATGTAGTGTATTTAGATTTTCAAAAAGCGTTTGACACCGGCCGCACAAAAGACTCATTGAAAAAACTAAGACTCATGGTATCAGGGCTGTAGTAATAAATTGGCTAGAAGAGTGGTTGTGAGGTAGGAAACAGAGGGTGGTCGTTGATGGAGCGGAGTCGTGTTGGGCTAATGTAGCGAGTGGCGTTCCTCAGGGTTCTGTATTGGGCCCCTTGCTTTTTCTTATATATATTAACGATTTAGATATCGGCCTAGTCAGTACAGTTTCAAAGTTTGCGGATGACACGAAACTGGGTGGTAGGGCGATTAATGACGAAGATAGAGGTAAAATCCACGAAGATCTGAATAAAATCGTTGATTGGTCTGTCACATGGCAAATGAGATTTAACGTTGATAAGTGCAAAATTTTGGATATAGGTTCGCGTAATGATAATTTTGCGTATAGTATGTCAGGGAAAGATTTAACAAGCGTAGAGCAGGAAAAAGATTTAGGAGTTATAGTTACTGGTGATTTAAAAGTAGCGAAACAAAGTACAGCAGCGGTCAATAAGGCGAACAAAGTGTTAGGTTTTATAGCTCGAAATATTGAGTACAAATCGCGCGATATTATAGTTCCTCTTTATAAATCATTAGTTAGACCCCATTTGGAGTACGCGATCCAATTTTGGAATCCGCATATGCGCAAAGATATAGACAAAATCGAAAGAGTTCAAAGACGAGCAACTAAGACGATTCCGTCGCTTAGGTCTAAGTCGTACGAGGATAGGCTTAAGGAGGTAAAGTTGACTACACTCGAGACTAGGAGGCTAAGGGGTGATCTAATCCAGGTTTTCAAAATTATGACTGGGTTCGATAACGTAGATAGAGATAGCTTTTTCGAAATATCTCAATATAATAGGACTAGAAATAATGTGTGTAAGTTGACAAGTAGAAGGTTCGAGACAACAGTTGCCAAAAACTTTTTTACGCATAGAATAGTAAATAGCTGGAATAGTTTGCCGGTAGAAGTAATTAGTAGCACGTCTATAAACATGTTTAAAAATCGATTAGACGCATATGTTGATAGATTGGGTATACTTTAAGGTAGTAAAATTAAGGCTTTGTGGTGATCGATCCCACAGCTGAACACAAGTGTTGTGGGATATAGGGAGGTAGCATCTTGGGTTAGGGGATATTCTCTGTCCTTACACACCCCATTTAAAGAGATTCCTCTGCCGAGCGGTGCCCCCCCATAGTACTGTGAGGTATTGAAAAACTCATGATCTTCACTTGCCCCACAAACACCTTGAAATGGGAGACCCAAAATGGGTGCACACACATTTCTACATTATTGTACAGTCTTTACAGCCACACCTACACTTTTCCTCCTAAGTATATATATTGTAATGTATAAGGTGATAAATTTTGACTTGGTCTGCAATCGATATGGACCGTGACTTATTTTTGGGTGGCAAGGTACTAGTATTGTTGGATACCGTAATGAAATTGATTGGATTCTTTGGATCTGATATATTTGCATGTCGGTTATAAATAGATATAGAGTGTAACATATTTGTGGATAGTAGTCTATTATGACTTGACTTGATCCTCTGGATCCAGAGATTCTATCTTTAGTTTTAAATCGATAATTAATTAGTTTTAAATTGATAATTATTTACTTTTGTAAAAATTGGTCGTTGCCAATGTACAGGCAGTTTTTACATAATTTCTTATGTTCTTGTGGTTCGGAACCCACGTAAAATTGTAGGTCCCCTCCGCCACCACGGAGGACATACACAATACATAATTACGTACACAGTTAGGTAGACCAGCCATGAGTGGATCCTAGGGTCTTTGTTGGTCTGAAACATTATAAGATTATTATAACATTATATATGGTTTTTGTTTGCTGTTGTGACGGTTACACGTGTTTCGATCGAAGTCCGAATAAAAGTTGTATTACAGTAAAAATCCTGCAGTTAATCAGTTTTAAACGGTGCCGATATTGTCAGTTAATTGATAGTGCATAGTGGTATTTCTTTTTAAACAAGTAAAAATCGCGGCAAACACCAAAAAAAGTAAATAAAAACAAAGTGAATTAATATATACATCATTTGTTTTGTTTTTTTTTGTTTTTTTCCGAGAGTCTCTTTGTGAGGAAAGTTTTGTTTTTGAAGTGCCCGCAAACATCCCCCCATTATCCCCCGCAGCCACAGTCGAGAGGACCAATCATTGAGAAGTATACAGCGTGTTACATCCCGCATCCCCCGCTCCCGGAGTAACGGAAAATTCTTTCCCTCACCCAGCTTGAGTCATCCCCCACTCAATACCTCCCATAATACCCCTTTTTGATTCACTTCACCAACATGGAAATTAATACATACCCGCAACTCTGTGGTATCTGTAATGATGCAACAGATGAGACAGGGGCGATGAGGTGTGATTTTTGTCAGCTACTTTTTGATTTTAAATGCCTAGAATGAGATGAAAAAATCTCCCTTATAACGAACGCAAAGCGGTTTAATGGGATAAAATTTTTCTGCGAAAACTGCTTGACCGAATTAAACTCTATGACAGTATTTAAAGCAGAAAGAGACTACGAGAAGAGAATGAAAAAAGAAAGTGGGAACAAAGAACAGTGGAAAACGGAAGAAACGGAGAAAGGCGAAATAGAAAAAAATCAAATACCGTCACAAAACGAGGCCGAAAACACACAGGCGACAAAGAGTGTAAAGACAACACACAGCATAAGGGCAACGAAGGACACAAACACAACTGGCACAAATAGCACAAATAGGACAAGACAAGAGGGCAGTCAAGAAAACGGAGTGAAACTGTCCCCCAATAAGGAGCAAAAAACAAAGGCCAAGAGTAAATATGGGGAAGGAATTATATGCAGGTATTATATAAAAGATAATTGCAGATTTAAAAGAGGACAATGTATATATGAACATCCCCCAATATGCAATTTCTTCTATAATAATGGTCATTGTAAATTTGGAGACGGATGTAAATTCTACCACCCACACATCTACAGGACTTACGCAAAATATGGAACCTGCAAATTCGGGAAAAAATGCTACTATCAACATCTCCCGACGGACTCAAAGAACAAAGGAAAAAGTTTAAATGACAATAGGAATAACAACAATAGGAACAACAATAGGAACACAATAAACGAACAAGAAGAGTTTTTCAATATCGCGGACACGTTACGGATGCTAAATGTCATCCACATGCAGTGACACAGCTGGAAACCTCCGAGCCAAACTGCTACCGGGCAAGGAGCTACCAGTACAAGTAGGCGGAAACGGATCTCTCTCGGAGGATCATAGGGCAACGAATCAAGCGATATCGAAGGAAAACGAACTTGAAATGCGCAAGGGGCAACGAAAAACAGAGAACCTAAAAATTGTCCTGGCTAATATAACTGGTTGACAAAATCGAACTTTTTATTTGTCACATGAACAAAAATGGGTGGATCTTATAGGTTTTTTACCTTTGAGTTCAAAAATGGCCTCAAAATTTTTCTATCACCCACCAATATTGAGTGAATCAAAAATGAAATTTGGATTAATTTATAGGCGTAATAGCAATATCAAAGTAGAAAATGCATATTGAATTCACCTAAAATGTGGCTACTGATGATTTACGCTTGTATTTCGCCTCTGGGCCATCCCTTGACAATGTCCAGCAGTAGTCATCCAACATGCTGTGGCTCCACTTGCCCTGGTATCACTTCTCCATCGTGGATATTTGTTGATGAAAGCGTTCTCCATGCTCATCACTAACATCGCCTAAATTTGTTGGGAAGAAGTCGAGATGTGAGTCAAGTAAATGAATTTTCAACATGTTGCACCCCACGTCTTTGTAGACCTTGAGAAGTTCTTCAACAAGTGACTCCTAATTTTCAGCCTTGAAGTTTCCAAGGAAATTTGTGTTCACTACTTTAAATGCTCTCCAAGCTGCTCCTTCAACTTCACTTAGAGTTTCATCAAACGCACTGTTTCTCATGATTTCTCTAATTTGCGGGACCACAAATATCCCTTCTTTGATTTTGACCTCGCTGATCCTCGGAAATTTCTGTTTCAAGTAGAGACCCCCCCCCTCTGCCATTTTGATCCATAGTCTTAACAAAATTTTCCATTAAACCAAGTTTAATATGTAGTGGTGGCAAATAACTTTTTTGGATTCAGAAGAGGTGAACTGGTGAGATTTTTATGCCCTGGAATCAACGCTTGTCGAAGTGGCCATTGTTTCTTTGAGTAATGGCTTTCCCGTGCTCTGCTGTCCCATTCACAGAGGAAACAACAGAATTTCGTATAACCCAGTTGTAAACCAAGAAGTGCAATCACTTTCAAGTCTCCACAGATATGCCAAGAGTATTTATCATATTGGATATGTTTCACAAGCAGGTGCATATTGTCGTATGATTCCTTCATATGTATGGCATGTGCTAATGAACTGAAGGGTATTTATTTCCATTATGGAGTAATACAGTTTTTAAACTCAGCTTCGAGGAATCAATAAATAGGCGCCATTCGTTTGGATCATGTTGTTGGCCAAGGGTTTTCATGAGAGGGTAGAAAGTTTCTTTGATGCTTGCGGTAAAAAGATATCTTAGTGCCTTTTTCTTGAAGATTCCAACCTTTCAACCTGGAAGCCGAAAGTTCGGATTAATCTTTTGACAATTTCAGATCACAGACAAGCTCGCTCAGGTCTGCTTGAGATATTAAGTGAGGCTCTGTCGATGAACAAGATGGTTCAAACATTGGAACAACGTCGTCCATCAGTAAACCATGTTGAGCTTTGTCATTACCATTGTACATCAATTTCATTATCTAAACTCCATGTTTCCGGTGGCCTTAGTACTGGCAAATGTTTATTATGTAAAACAGGCCTTATGGTTGATGGTAAATTTGGGTATTGTACCATATGTTTAGATTTCGCAGTAATGCCTAGTATATTTGTTAAGCAGAAATACAGTAACAATCCGTTAAATGGTCTTTCGGCTCTCCATATCATCGGAACAGCAAACGGCATTTGACGAGATCCATTTAGCCAGCCTGTCAGAAGTCTTAAACACGTAATACAGCATATATGAGGTGCCCACGTCTTGTTCTGATCCCCTACCTTGCAACCAAAATAAAGTTCGTATGCTTTTTTGACGAGAGGGGTGAAATTTCGCCTTTGAAATTTAAGTGTTAACTCTCTGCACACATAACAGAAATAGTTTGGATGGTTGACACACTTGCCTGGCATTCTGTCATGAAACAATACGAACGCACTGACACAAAAAAGTGATTAAGAAAAATCACGAATAAAATGCACGATGTTCACTGAGTGAAATCAAATGAGTAACTGACAAATGAAAGTCAACAGTGACGTGTACTAACTTACAAGCAGAGGAAGAGGAAGGGGCAGACCCCGCCCCCTTCCTATTCTCACTCAAATCCTAAGTAATGTAAATTCGTGTGTCACTCTAAAACTGCGGGTGATAGAAAAAGTCTGTTTTCATTTTCGTAATCAACGTAAAAAATTACACATAGTTCAAGTAAAAATATCTCTGTGACAAAAACTTTGCTGACCATTGATATATTCAAGGAATAAGACCAAACCAATCACTCAATAAGGTTTCGTACCTGAAAGGATTTATGGACGAAACAAGGGCGGACATCGCATGCCTCACAGAAACTCATCTTAAAGATTGCCAAAAAATTGTGAAAACTGCGAATATTGCGAACATTGTATTGATAAGGAAGAGATAAATATAGAGGGCTTCAACTTACTAAGAGAGGATAGAACGACGAGGCGTAAAGGTGGCTGTGCTATATATGTACAGGAAGGTCATATAACAGAGAAGATAATAAGTAAATCAAAGAGCTATGTGGAACTTCTAGCAGTGAAAATAGAAAAACTAAGCGTGACAGTAATAGTCATCTATAGACCTCCAAGCACCCCAACCGAAAAATTCTCGGAGGCCATTGATGACATCCCCCAATATAATGATCTGCGGAGACTTTAACTTCCCATTTATAAAATACAAAAAGGTGGATAGGAATATATATATTCACCAGGACAAGGGGGGCACAAGAGAAGACCAGGAGCAAGCAAAAATGTTGATGGCTCTCACAAATGAGTTTATGCTGACACAGGAGATAACAGGAAATACCAGAAAAAATAACTGCCTGGATCTGGTATTCGCGAATAACACGAACTTGATTGCTGATATAAAAATAACCCCAACCATTATCTCAGACCACAGCTTAATCGAGATATCAACAAATATGACGACAGCATTAAAAGACAATACACATATTGAGGAAAGAAGTAAATTCGGGGCCTTTAACTTAAACTCCAAGACTATAAATTGGGAAGCAATCAGATCGCACATGGCCCAAATAGAATGGAGAACAATTTTCGAGAATAAAACAACTGAAGAAATGCTAACAACCTTGGAAGAAAAAACGCTGAAAACTTTAGAAAAATATGCTCCGAAATCACAGCCAAATAGAAAGAGGAGCTGGCTAGAGAGGCAAAAGAGAAGACTTTTCCGCAAAAGAAAGAGAGTGGAGGCGAAGTTAGGGAACTGCGGAGATAATGACAGGAAAGCAATAAAAGAAAAACTGTTACTAAACACAAATGCCTACTCCCATTAGTGGAAGAAAAAAGTGGCACTAGCAGTCTAAGAGCAACTGAATGTCAGATTGTCGAATTCTTAAAATAAGTCGAAAATTCGTTACAGCTAGTGTGTTCACAGCTGACGTTGTTTTGGCTCGTTATTTGGTTGCCTCATAGACTATATTTTCAAATTTTATAACTTTTATAAACAAAAGCTTGCCCACTTTTTTGCTTTTCGCGATATTCCAAGTGGGCCGATTTTTCTGCTGCTCAGTGTATATAAATGACCTTTCATGTTCATCTGATATATATTGAACTTCATAATGTTTGTAGATGATAGAACTGTCTCTTTTTCTTGCAAAGATGTTAATTCAGCTAAGAGTATGTTTAATTCAGAATTCATCAGTGCAATGAAATGGTTGACCCGCAATAAACTCTTACTAAATACCAGTAAAACAAATTTTATGATTTTTACTAATAAAAGAAATGTATATCTTGATGAACTTAATATTAATGAAATCGCCATAAAGGAGTGTACTGTAACAAAATTTCTTGGTGTAATGCTAGATAAGAATTTGCAATGGAGTGATCATGTAAATTATATCACGAAAAAGATTTCAAGGAGCGTTGCTATAATGTTTAAACTTAGAAATGTAGTCCCTAAATAAGTTTTATTGACTCTTTATCATACTCTTGTTCTTCCTTATATAACGTACTGCACCCTTGTTTGGGGAAACTCCGCTAACAACGCATTAAATGGTATCTTTGTCATCCAAACACGAGCAATAAGGTGATGCTGATTTCCTTCATCACTCTAGTGCATTATTTAAAGAGCTAAACCTACTAAAGCTCAATGATCAGTGGCGGCTCGTGACTTTCAGTTATGGGGGTGCTGCCTCAGAAATTGCGAACAGTTGTGTCGATTATATATATATATATGACAGAGAGAGAATGTCGAATAGATAAATAGATAACTACTCACTACTCAGTCATAAAAATAAGTAAAATAGTATCATAAAATCAATTAAGAGAGGCTATTTTAAATATTTAAATATAAAGATCATAAGATCATGGGGGTGCTGCAGTTCCGCAGTGTCTACCGACGAGCCGCCCCTGTCAATGATATAACCAAACTGGCACATTTTATTTTTATTTACAAGTGTAAGAACAAAATCATTAATTTACAAATAGATATTTTGTAACTCATCAAGAAATCCACTCGTATCAGACCATAAACAGATCAAAGCTTGTTATACCTCAATTTAGATTGTCTTCATCTCAAAAACTACCCATTTTCATCGGATTGAAACTATGGAATGACTTAAATGCTGATATAAAAAATATTGTGAATATAAATTTTTTAAAACAAAGTTGAAATCCCGATTAATAATGGCATACTAACAAAAATCTAGGATTAACGTCCATTACTATTGTTTACTAATTATTAATTTAAAACACATTTCTTGGGATTGTACAGTTCTTATCTCTCATGTATAATATTTTTTCTTTGTATGGTATTGGTATAGTGCCTTCAATGATGACGTTGTACTTGTCATGTCTGAAGTGATAATTTAAGATTAATACATGTTTTAACTATTAATAATACTTATTTATTTATTTATTATTAATTAATAACAATTAGCTGTTTATTTTTAATAAGAGCCCAGTAAAGCCTAAAGTTTAAGGGCCAAATTAAATAAAAAAATACAAAAAATAAATAATAACATATATTTGACTTAAAATTGTTCGCCTGACAAGACGTGGAATTGTGCATTTTTATGCGAGTTGTAAGGCTTTGTTATTTGAGAAGATGCATAATAATACAGTAATAATTAACTTTATGTACAGTCGCAGTGTGTATGCAAATAGTTATATAACCTTATTTATAAATCCTAACTTGTAGCATGTTTTATAAAGTAAAGATATCTGACTCAAAATTTTTAGCCACATATCTTCCCCCTCTTCCCGCGTCTCTCTCCCCACCTTCATTGGGGAAATTTGGTTTAGATGATAGATGGATAGATGGAAATTTTTAGCCTGACAACTTGACAAGAGATGGGAACTGTGTATTGTTAGTTTTGGTACTTTCCTGTTATCCCGGACCCAAGACTTTTTTCCAGTTGCCAGACTTCAATTTTGACAGAATATTTTCGTTAAAACTAATGAAAATACCACGACTTAACCTAACCTTACCAACTAATTAGGTTAATTGAATGCCCACTTAGGTAAACTGTACACCCTTGTAATTGGTTAGGATAAGTCGTGATATTTTCGTTAGTTTTAACGAAAATATTCTGTCAAAATTGAAGTCTGGCAACTGGCAAAAAGTCTGGGATCCAGGATAACAGGAAAGTACCGTTTTTTATGATAGTTTTTTAAGTCCCTTGCAGGAGAAATGACAGGTTAGGCTCAGCCTGACCTGCCTGACCCCCTCCGTACCCAGTAATATATATATGTAAAAATGAACCATAAATAATTCCCATATTCCTATATTATCTTATTCTTCATGTAATTCTTGTATTCATTTATATAGTTCTTGTATCCATTTTAAGAAAAAGTATCCATTTTAAAAATTCATGTGTTATATGGTTCATGTATTTATATAATCCTGTATATTCTTATATATTTAACTTTATATAATGCCTATACTCATATGTATGTACGTGTGTGTATTCATTTTTACATAAGGACCAAAATCGCCCAACGCGAGTTTGGATAAAATTTTTGATTTGCTTTCTACTTTGCTAAATAATTGGTGACCTGTTGTTTTTTAAAATCTCATAATCATTTTTTAGATTTCGCTTAATAAGGAATCCTGCTTAAGCTTTGCACTGTTCATATTTTGTATACATTCTCTTTCGTTATAAAAGATGAGATCATGTCTTGCCTAAGCATTAAAATTGTACATCTTAAACCTTAAAATTTTACTCATATGCATATTTTAGTGTAAAGATGCATAGTCCGATTTCCACTTTTAGTTAACTTGGCAGATCATGATAACATCAGATCTGAAAAGTCGCGGTTTAAGATAAAAATATGGTTTCGTCTTCAAATATTTTGTTTACTCGTTCAAGCCTTACCACAGCTGAAAATTTACTTTATTGTGCAAAAATAAGACAGCCTTTTTAGCATTTAATAATAAAGATGTTAGCAGTTTTTGGGTATATAACCCCAGTAAAAATCTTCCATTGTCATTCAGAAGCTAATTCAGAGGCTGAGCACTACCTGTACATTTTAGCAGTAAATTACAGTAAAAGATAGGTTTTATCTTATCCTTCGAGCCTTGCTCTCTTCAGAAGAACTTAGTCATTAAACTTTCCGGATACGCTATAAGAAGAGTCCGGAACCTTCAGCATTTTGAGTAAGTCTATCAGAGTCCTAACTAGAACCCCAGTCGACTTCGAACCAACACGGGCCATAGACGGAGGGGTTAACAACTGGCGACCCTTTAACCAGGATCTTCACAACTGACAACTTCTGCATCCAGGATTCTTCCAGTCTTCCAGACCCTGGATCCAGAACCAACTCCCAGTTGACCGGCGTGTCACGACTTCTAGTTCGTCACATCTACCCTTGAACCGGTGCGTCACGACTCCAAGTTCTCCACGCCTAGTTTTCATCCAAGAACAAGTGGCCAGCAAGACACGTCTTCAGGACACGTCTCTAAGGATTTCGCCGTAGGAATCTTGTTAAGTACAAAACTCTTTTTTTAAATAATTTCTAAACATTTGAAAAGTCATTATTATTAACAGTTAATATTTAGTATTGAGCCAGAATTAACACAAAACACAGTGAACACTTCAGACACCAGTGATACATTCTTTTTATTGAAAACAGTATTTTCACAGAATTATTGTCGCAGAATTATTTTCAGTTATTTTCAGTTATTTTTACTATTCTAGTTAGTATAGTATAATTTTATTTAATGTAGCAAACAGAGTATTACCATACCTTCACGTACATTTGAGTGAAATCTTGTTTACATTTTTTTTTTTGGTTTGCAATCTTTCAAATTTTTCCCTAGTAGGCAAATTGTTGTGCATTTATTTTTTTTAGATAGTATAGTTAGGAAAACCCCTTAAGTGATCATTCCATAAATTAAAATCGGTCAAGCAGACCTAATTAGAACACATTAATAAGTACCTTCACATATGAGCGATTCAGACGGTGCGCTTTCTGACATCGAAAATTTACCTACACCCATTTTTCCACCTACCCCGCGCCCTTCAAACATACTCCCAAACATACAAACTTCAGATCCAGAACAAGCCAATATGTCTCAGTCTCAAACCCCCTCCCCAGCATATATTAACTTAGGCAGACTAGTAAACCTTCCCCATACTGTTTTAATTTTTAAGGGGACCATAGATAATCGCTTTGTTGAACCACGCGTAAGACCTTGGATGAATCTTTAGAGCAACATTTCTTACGCGAAACCATCACCGATGATGATATCAAAATTAGGGAAGCAAAAAGATTTATCGACCCTAAAGAAGGAAATGCTCATGACACAGTCACTACGTCCCATCAATTAGCGAAGCTACAACATGGGACGATTTTAAACAAAACTTATTAGAATTTTTTAAAGAAATAACACTTGCACAACCCTTAGCCACGTTAGAAGCGGTCTTCCAAGCTAAATGGAAGAAAGAGGAACACGAAGATTTAAACAATTTTATTACACGAACACATAAACTTGTAGGAGAAGCCCTCCGTGCCGCAGAAAATGCATGTGGCATAACTTTCACTTCGAAACAAAGAAATCTAATAGTAGCAACAACTATTTACCAAAACCTACCCGGAGCACCTAAAAAAAAGTTTCAGGAGTTTTTAAATGTTGACAAACCTGTAAGTGTAGCCATAAACAAAACACGGGAACATTACCCAGATTTAGCAAACCAAAACTACCGAAAGAGTAGAGAAACCCCCGTACATTACATTCAACAGCAGCAGCCACAACACCAACAGCAACAACAACAACAACAACCCTATAAATCGAGGCCAATGCAGGGACCACCACCCCAGAAACAAGCCCCCCAAACCCAGAATACACGCCCTCCTCCACAGTGTTTTAACTGCGATAGCTTTGGGCATATGATAAGTCAGTGTAATTATCCCTCTTATTGCTCCCACTGTCACGAACATGGTCATCGCCGTGGCGATCGCCAAAAGTGTGCTGATAAAGCCCCTGCAGGGTATAGACCCACTTTCAGAAACCAAACCACGTTCCCAAAACGTATCCCAAAAGTCATCCAATCCCCAGAAACCAATCCATTCCCAGCCTCAGTCGAACCACCAACCCAATAGTGTAGATTACGACCACAGGGTCAACCACACTCTTACCCCATGTACAAACCTCAGTACAACCAGCAAGGTCAGCTAGTTCGGTACGTAGAAGTACCCGTGGAGGAATCATTTTCCCCAGAGTACAGTTTTGAAGAACACCCTCCAGCGTATGGTAATCCCGTAGAATATGTCCCAGGTCCTCCCATAGAAGACCATTCGAGCCCTTTTTTAGACCCTACATTGGAGGCAGCAGTTCAACCTCCGCCCTCCTAAATTACAGTAATGAACCCAGATACGCACACAAACTCCCCATCAGGATAATAGGTGCGGACCTCCTAGATTTAATAATAAATTGTAGCACTGATAACCAAGATTTAACTGCTCTCCTAGATACAGGAGCACACGCGACGTTAATTAAGAAACAATGTGTAGATGAATTATTAGAGAATACAAATTACAAATATGAACTTAAGGCACCATCCTGCCAACTCAGAGGAGTTACGGGCACACCCATACATACATACGGAGAAATTGAGTTATATTTAGAAGTTGGAAACGCGGTATATCCCGCGAAATGTTGTATAGTGGACACAGTCGCCACCTTTCAGACAGACATCCTACTAGGTATGGATTTTTTTAACCGGAATCAATGGGAGATTTACCCAGCCGGAAAGTTAGTAAAGTGTCGAAATAGGACACACCATCTCCGTGAGAATGACAGACAGCTTAATGCTAATAGAATTAGTTCAGTTCAGATTTCCGAAAGAAATAGGAAACCCCCTCCACTTGATAGTAGTTCAAGTCAGCCGGTTGCATCCAGAGGGACAACCGCTCCAGAAATCAGACCCCAGGGTAATCAGTTCCAGTTGTTGAATCCAGTTGGATCAACACAGTCAGTTTCCAGTCAGCCAGTTTCCAGTCAGCCAGTTTCCAGTCAGCCAGTTTCAGTTCAGCCAATAAGGCAAATTTTAGTCGCCGAACCAGAATCAGATTCACAATTTTTCATTAGCCCTACCGAGCATGTAAAAGTAGCACCTTATGAGAAGATTTGTTTCCTAGCAAAAGTAGTTGACAGTCAAGGAAAATTATTAGAGTCAGAGCGTACTCTGATTACAGAGGAAAGTAATTTCAAAAGAGATGTTCTTATTGCCCAAGTCCTTAGTCAGAGTCAGAATTCAGCTATCCCTGTTGTTTGTTTAAACAAAGGAAAAAGTCCTATAGAATTAACTTCAAATCAGAAAATAGGAACTGTTTCCACAGTAGAAGTAGATTCAGATTTCCCCATCAGTATGATAAATCGTGTTTCCAGTTCCTTAGAGTTAAATCCTTCAGTATTAAAAGAAGAATATAAGAAATGTTTGAAGCACTCCCTTCAGGAATCACCAGCTTTACAGGATCCCAAACTAATGGAATCACTTCTCGATTTCCTGATAAGAAATAGAGATGTGATTGCCCTAAAAAGAGATCCTCTGGGCCGAACTAATTTGGTCCCTTTTGAAATCGAGTTGGAACCCAATTCCAAACCCATTTTCATTCCTCCCTATCGGGTTCCACATTCCCAATTAGTCACTATTGAGGAAAAAGTCCTATAGAATTAACTTCAAATCAGAAAATAGGAACTGTTTCCACAGTAGAAGTAGATTCAGATTTCCCCATCAGTATGATAAATCGTGTTTCCAGTTCCTTAGAGTTAAATCCTTCAGTATTAAAAGAAGAATATAAGAAATGTCTGGAGCACTCCCTTCAGGAGTCACCAGCTTTACAGGATCCCAAACTAATGGAATCACTTCTCGATTTCCTGATAAGAAATAGAGATGTGATTGCCCTAAAAGGAGATCCTCTGGGCCGAACTAATTTGGTCCCTTTTGAAATCAAGTTGGAACCCAATTCCAAACCCATTTTCATTCCTCCCTATCGGGTTCCACATTCCCAATTAGTCACTATTGAGGAACACATCAAGGACATGTTGGAGCAGGATGTCATTCAGCCTTCAGCTAGTCCCTGGTCCGCTCCTATGATTCTCGTCTCCAAAAAGGACGGAACATCTCGCCCTTGTATAGATTTTAGACGCCTGAACAACATTACCATCCCAGACCGTTTCCCGATTCCAAACATGCAGGAAACAATTCTGAACGTAGGGAAAGCGAACTTTTTTTCATCCCTCGATTTAGCATCGGGTTATTGGCAAATGGAGGTCAGTCCCGAATCTCGGGCATTGACTGCTTTCTCCACTAACCGAGGCCATTACGAATTCCAGGTTTTACCTTTCGGAGTCCGAAATGGGCCTGCTAATTTCTCTAGGTTGATGAATATAGTCCTTTCCGACCTATTAGGTGTCGAAGCTCTCGTTTATCTTGACGATATTATCGTCTACAGTTCGGACATAAAAACACACTTTCAACGCCTTCAGAATGTGCTATCACACTTGAGAAAAGCACACCTTAAACTGAAGCTTGCAAAGTGCAATTTTTTACAAGAATCCCTGGTATACCTAGGATTCCTACTCTCGTCCACAGGAATTAAACCTGATCCAGCCAAACTCGAAGCCCTGGAAAGGTACCCTGTACCCAAAACCATCGACGACGCCCGTGCATTTATTGGTTTTGTCGGATTCTATCGGAACTTTATCCCCCAATTTTCAAATATTGCTAAACCCATTACTAATTTGTTCCAGAAAAATTCGAAATTTAACTGGGAATCCGATCACCAACATGCCTTTGAAACTTTAATTAATAAACTAACCTGTCATCCCATTTTACAATATCCTGATTACACAAGACCCTTCATCATAGCCACAGATGCTTCCTCCTATGGACTAGGAGCCGTCCTGTTACAGGACGTAGACGGTGTGGAATTACCCATTGCTTATGCCAGTCAACTTCTCTCTGCACCTCAACGGAATTATTCCACTACGGACCGAGAGGCCCTAGCGGTATATTGGGCTTTGAAAAAATTCCGAAATATCGTCTATGGCTACGATGTAACCATCAAGACTGATCATAAGCCACTCACGTACCTCTTCAAGGACAAGCTACTTGAAGGACGATTGAGTAGATGGGCTCTGTTGATTCAGGACTTTGCAGCAAAAATCGTATACAAACCGGGAAAACTGCAAGTTATTCCAGACGGATTGTCGAGACTCAAGCCCGACGCCCAAGTGAATAAAATAGGAATTCTTCCTGTGTTCGACTACGAGTGTCTGCAATACTCCCAACAACAGGACCAACACACCCAAAACCTTCGGGCGCGCCTGGAACAAAAGGAACCATCGAAGGTAAAAGAACAGTACAACCTCAAAGATGGGCTCGTACATTTCAGGAACGAAGATGGAAACGACCTCGTGGAGATACCAAAGGATCTCGTCGATATAGCCATTGGACTTTGTCACGACTCACCTTTGTATGGACACATGGGGCCGGATCGCACCATCAAGAGTCTTTTGGAGCGATACCACTTTCCCGAGATGAACAGAAAGGTACAAGAATACATCGCCGAATGTCCGTCGTGTTTAAAGCATAAGGGCAACGTACCATCCACAGCTCCGATGCATAAATATCCAGTATGCCAAAGGCCCTGGCAAAGAACTGGAATGGATATACTGGGACCATTTCCCAAAACATCAAAGGGAAATCAGTACATCATTGTGTTTACGGACCACTTCTCGCGTTACAGCGAAGTAGCCGCCATTCCAGACCAGACCTCGGAAACTGTGGCAAGAGCCCTAGTGGAACGCGTCATCCAAATCATACCACTCCTTCCATCCTAATCTCGGATAACGCCCTTAGTTTCACTTCCAAACTGTTCGAGTCACTCTGTAACATGTGTAAAATTAAAAATACACACATTGTGGCATACCATCCGCAGGCAAACGGCTTAGTGGAAAGGCACAATCGAAAGATCTTGGAAGCCCTGCGCCACGTTGTCGATGCATCCTCCCGTACATGGGATGATTCCCTTCCCATGGTACAAACAGCCATCAACAATGGCTATAATGTGTCCATCGGGGACACCCTCATTTCGTCCTCTATCACTACGACAAGCGTCTACCTTTTGATTTGCCCGACCAAACCGACCCGGCAGTTCTAACATCTTCCGAAATGGCAGAAGCAAATCAGCAACTAGCTGAACGATCTTTCAAGATTTTTGACATAATCCGCTATGCCCTCGACCAACGAAACCAACAGATGGAGCAAGAGCAACATAGGCGTCATCCCCGTCAACGGACTATAATCGTCGGTATGCGATGTTATCTGAAGAGCGTGAAACCGCCAGGTGCTCATCGCAAATTATACCCAAAATGGGATGGCCCATATAGGATTATGAAAAACCTCGGAAAAAATCGTTATGAAATCCTCGACCTCCGGGATCATTCCAAACTAAAGATCATTCACGCTGACAATTTGAAGATAGCTTCCGAACAACACCTTCCCAAAAAACAGCTGCCAGGCGTTCGAGCCGCCTATCCTTCAAAAGGTCAAGATATTAACAAATCGGGCAGGGATCAAAAAACTGAAGTGGTCACCGCGGGAACCGCTACCCATGACGAAGATTGGTACCTCGTAATACCACCAGTACTCGAGGCAATCTCTGAACAAGAGGAGGCCCCAGAGCCAAGCGTCCCATCGGACCCAGACCCTGGAGAAACCCCTTCGAGAGGATCACTCAGTGGAACTCCACCATCTCCTCCAACTCCACCATCTCCTCTGTCACCACCCTCACCGATTGATGATCGACGCACGGACCCTACATACCGCCCGCAAATGCATCACCCACGTGAACTAGAACCTTCACATAAGAAACGAACCCGCTCAGAATCCGAGCTCAACGGTCGACCCCCATTGCCACCAAAACGAGGCCGACCCCTTCGCCCACAAACACAAGTATCCACACAACCCACCCAGCTCCGTATAACCTAAGGCGTAGAAATGAATAAAATTGTCCCCCTTATAATTTTCCAAATTATTTACTCTTGTAGCCCTAGCATTAAAATTTCTACCGGAGTTGTTATAGAAAAACTTGCAGAAGGTAAATTTTTGAAAGGGCACGCAGACCTTTATATAAATTTGCAACCCCCTGCTAGAATTAAAATCAATCTCCTTCAGATACAAACCCAATTAAAAACGTTTGAAAGTAAAGTCCAGAATTCTTTCCAAGGAAAAGATCAGATTAGTCGCGTTCTGTTAGAAAATACCCTCGAAAATATTCAAACTACAGCACGCGCCCTATCAGAAATATTAGCCTTACCATGGATACAAACTGAAACTAAAAATTCAGAAAACTTTAACCAAAGAAGTAAAAGGGGACTGATAGATATAGGAGGGAAACTGTTCAAAGGTTTATTCGGATTAGCAACCGAAGAAGATATTAAAAGAATTGAACTTAAATTGAATCTCTTCGCGCGAAATCGACAATATAATGGACACATGTTAGAACAAACTATTAGGTCATTACACGAAAACAATCGCTTCCTCCACTCCCTTTCGGACAGATTCACATACCTTGAATCCATGTTAGCTCAATACAAAGAACACAAAAGATATCTAGAATTAATAGAGATAATGAACCTACAAGTAACCCTAATCGATAAATACTTACAACGAATAACTACGATTCATTCCAAGGTTTTGCGTGCAACCCAGCTAGCCCATGGAAAAATCACTCTTTCCACCCTAATACCATGGGAAATACTTCAGTCCTTGATTCACACCGCCCAGTCACAATTAAAATTATCACCCATATTCCCACTCAACCACACTAATTACCCCAATTTCTAGAATACACCTGGACTGTACATGGACCACGCCCCTACACATACCTCATAATTATACCATTTTTCGATGTCCTCACTTATGACGTATATAAATTTCACCCTTTCCCAACACCCTACCAAAACAACTCTAATGTCTATCGATTGTATTTACCCACCGTACCACCTTACCTTTTCCTCACCAAAGATCTGTCAGCTTATTCTATGATGTCAGATAGCGACGTCCGGCATTGCCGATTCCCGCAACCAAATAAACAACTCGTCTGCCCTCCACTCAAACCAGTTATTCTTCCAACTACTAGGTCTTGCTTTATCGACTTAATTCGTGACCGGCATGCCCCGTATGTTCATTTAAAAAATTTAATTCCCCTAAAACCATCCAACTACGAATTGGACCAGACATCTGGGTTTCTTTCGCGAACAGGACTGCCGCTACTCTCGAGTGTCCATCGAATTATTCCCTCATCACAATCCCTATGGTTATTCGGCTACCAATTGGTTGCTCCTTGCGTTCAAAAGCCCTCCAAATATACAACCCGTACAAGGTTACCCTTAATAACTCATACCCATTCCCGCAAATTAAATTTAAACCCGTCATAGAGATCTTAAATCTCTCCATAAAACCTGTAACCATCCTACCCGAACTACATGCCCCTGAATGGAATGATCAATTGAGCCGGTTTAAAATTTCGGATGATAACCAAAATAACCTCTTACAAATACTACAACCGGTAACCATTTTCTCAACATCTGCCGTTAGTATCATTATTGTATGTGCTATTATCCTCGGTATATTTGTGGTGAAAAGATCATTCTGGGAACAAAGAAAACCAAGTGACACGGAACATGAAACTATTTATGCACGACCAAGAGTGCGTACCCAGACCACGTGAACTAGACTTAACCACCCGACTTATGTTGTATATATAAATCTGTATTATAAAACCCATAGTTATCATCTAGTTAGCATTAGTTAGGATGTTACATTATTATATTAATATCATTCTAGAGGGAAGAGCCCTGTAAAAATGAACCATAAATAATTCCCATATTCCTATATTATCTTATTCTTCATGTAATTCTTGTATTCATTTATATAGTTCTTGTATCCATTTTAAGAAAAAGTATCCATTTTAAAAATTCATGTGTTATATGGTTCATGTATTTATATAATCCTGTATATTCTTATATATTTAACTTTATATAATGCCTATACTCATATGTATGTACGTGTGTGTATTCATTTTTACATAAGGACCAAAATCGCCCAACGCGAGTTTGGATAAAATTTTTGATTTGCTTTCTACTTTGCTAAATAATTGGTGACCTGTTGTTTTTTAAAATCTCATAATCATTTTTTTAGATTTCGCTTAATAAGGAATCCTGCTTAAGCTTTGCAATGTTCATATTTTGTATACATTCTCTTTCGTTATAAAAGATGAGATCATGTCTTGCCTAAGCATTAAAATTGTACATCTTAAACCTTAAAATTTTACTCATATGCATATTTTAGTGTAAAGATGCATAGTCCGATTTCCACTTTTAGTTAACTTGGCAGATCATGATAACATCAGATCTGAAAAGTCGCGGTTTAAGATAAAAATATGGTTTCGTCTTCAAATATTTTGTTTACTCGTTCAAGCCTTACCACAGCTGAAAATTTACTTTATTGTGCAAAAATAATACAGCCTTTTTAGCATTTAATAATAATGATGTTAGCAGTTTTTGGGTATATAAACCCCAGTAAAAATCTTCCATTGTCATTCAGAAGCTAATTCAGAGGCTGAGCACTACCTGTACATTTTAGCAGTAAATTACAGTAAAAGATAGTTTTTATCTTATCCTTCGAGCCTTGCTCTCTTCAGAAGAACTTAGTCATTAAACTTTCCGGATACGCTATAAGAAGAGTCCGGAACCTTCAGCATTTTTAGTCTATCAGAGTCCTAACTAGAACCCCGTCGACTTCGAACCAACACGGGCCATAGACGGAGGGGTTAACAACTGGCGACCCTTTAACCAGGATCTTCACAACTGACAACTTCTGCATCCAGGATTCTTCCAGTCTTCCAGACCCTGGATCCAGAACCAACTCCCAGTTGACCGGCGTGTCACGACTTCTAGTTCGTCACATCTACCCTTGAACCGGTGCGTCACGACTCCAAGTTCTCCACGCCTAGTTTTCATCCAAGAACAAGTGGCCAGCAAGACACTTCTTCAGGACACGTCTCTAAGGATTTCGCCGTAGGAATCTTGTTAAGTACAAAACTCTTTTTTTTAAATAATTTCTAAACATTTGAAAAGTCATTATTATTAACAGTTAATATTTAGTATTGAGCCAGAATTAACACAAAACACAGTGAACACTTCAGACACCAGTGATACATTCTTTTTATTGAAAACAGTATTTTCACAGAATTATTGTCGCAGAATTATTTTCAGTTATTTTCAGTTATTTTCACAGTTATTTTCAGTTATTTTTACTATTCTAGTTAGTATAGTATAATTTTATTTAATGTAGCAAACAGAGTATTACCATACCTTCACGTACATTTGAGTGAAATCTTGTTTACATTTTTTTTTTTGGTTTGCAATCTTTTCAAATTTTTCCCTAGTAGGCAAATTGTTGTGCATTTATTTTTTTTAGATAGTGTAGTTAGGAAAACCTCTTAAGTGATCATTCCATAAATTAAAATCGGTCAAGCAGACCTAATTAGAACACATTAATAAGTACCTTCACATATGAGCGATTCAGACGGTGCGCTTTCTGACATCGAAAATTTACCTACACCCATTTTTCCACCTACCCCGCGCCCTTCAAACATACTCCCAAACACACAAACTTCAGATCCAGAACAAGCCAATATGTCTCAGTCTCAAACCCCCTCCCCAGCATATATTAACTTAGGCAGACTAGTAAACCTTCCCCATACTGTTTTAATTTTTAAGGGGACCATAGATAATCGCTTTGTTGAACCACGCGTAAGACCTTGGATTGAATCTTTAGAGCAACATTTCTTACGCGAAACCATCACCGATGATGATATCAAAATTAGAGAAGCAAAAAGATTTATCGACCCTAAAGAAGGAAATGCTCATGACACAGTCACCTACGTCCCATCAATTAGCGAAGCTACAACATGGGACGATTTTAAACAAAACTTATTAGAATTTTTTAAAGAAATAACACTTGCACAACCCTTAGCCACGTTAGAAGCGGTCTTCCAAGCTAAATGGAAGAAAGAGGAACACGAAGATTTAAACAATTTTATTACACGAACACATAAACTTGTAGGAGAAGCCCTCCGTGCCGCAGAAAATGCATGTGGCATAACTTTCACTTCGAAACAAAGAAATCTAATAGTAGCAACAACTATTTACCAAAACCTACCCGGAGCACCTAAAAAAAAGTTTCAGGAGTTTTTAAATGTTGACAAACCTGTAAGTGTAGCCATAAACAAAACACGGGAACATTACCCAGATTTAGCAAACCAAAACTACCGAAAGAGTAGAGAAACCCCCGTACATTACATTCAACAGCAGCAGCCACAACACCAACAGCAACAACAACAACAACAACCCTATAAATCGAGGCCAATGCAGGGACCACCACCCCAGAAACAAGCCCCCCAAACCCAGAATACACGCCCTCCTCCACAGTGTTTTAACTGCGATAGCTTTGGGCATATGATAAGTCAGTGTAATTATCCCTCTTATTGCTCCCACTGTCACGAACATGGTCATCGCCGTGGCGATCGCTAAAAGTGTGCTGATAAAGCCCCTGCAGGGTATAGACCCACTTTCAGAAACCAAACCACCCACGTTCCCAAAACGTATCCCAAAAGTCATCCAATCCCCAGAAACCAATCCATTCCCAGCCTCAGTCGAACCACCAACCCAATAGATTACGACCACAGGGTCAACCACACTCTTACCCCATGTACAAACCTCAGTACAACCAGCAAGGTCAGCTAGTTCGGTACGTAGAAGTACCCGTGGAGGAATCATTTTCCCCAGAGTACAGTTTTGAAGAACACCCTCCAGCGTATGGTAATCCCGTAGAATATGACCCAGGTCCTCCCATAGAAGACCATTCGAGCCCTTTTTTAGACCCTACATTGGAGGCAGCAGTTCAACCTCCGCCCTCCTAAATTACAGTAATGAACCCAGATACGCACACAAACTCCCATCAGGATAATAGGTGCGGACCTCCTAGATTTAATAATAAATTGTAGCACTGATAACCAAGATTTAACTGCTCTCCTAGATACAGGAGCACACGCGACGTTAATTAAGAAACAATGTGTAGATGAATTATTAGAGAATACAAATTACAAATATGAACTTAAGGCACCATCCTGCCAACTCAGAGGAGTTACGGGCACACCCATACATACATACGGAGAAATTGAGTTATATTTAGAAGTTGGAAACGCGGTATATCCCGCGAAATGTTGTATAGTGGACACAGTCGCCACCTTTCAGACAGACATCCTACTAGGTATGGATTTTTTTAACCGGAATCAATGGGAGATTTTACCCAGCCGGAAAGTTAGTAAAGTGTCGAAATAGGACACACCATCTCCGTGAGAATGACAGACAGCTTAATGCTAATAGAATTAGTTCAGTTCAGATTTCCGAAAGAAATAGGAAACCCCCTCCACTTGATAGTAGTTCAAGTCAGCCGGTTGCATCCAGAGGGACAACCGCTCCAGAAATCAGACCCCAGGGTAATCAGTTCCAGTTGTTGAATCCAGTTGGATCAACACAGTCAGTTTCCAGTCAGCCAGTTTCCAGTCAGCCAGTTTCCAGTCAGCCAGCTTCAGTTCAGCCAATAAGGCAAATTTTAGTCGCCGAACCAGAATCAGATTCACAATTTTTCATTAGCCCTACCGAGCATGTAAAAGTAGCACCTTATGAGAAGATTTGTTTCCTAGCAAAAGTAGTTGACAGTCAAGGAAATTATTAGAGTCAGAGCGTACTCTGATTACAGAGGAAAGTAATTTCAAAAGAGATGTTCTTATTGCCCAAGTCCTTAGTCAGAGTCAGAATTCAGCTATCCCTGTTGTTTGTTTAAACAAAGGAAAAGTCCTATAGAATTAACTTCAAATCAGAAAATAGGAACTGTTTCCACAGTAGAAGTAGATTCAGATTTCCCCATCAGTATGATAAATCGTGTTTCCAGTTCCTTAGAGTTAAATCCTTCAGTATTAAAAGAAGAATATAAGAAATGTTTGAAGCACTCCCTTCAGGAATCACCAGCTTTACAGGATCCAAACTAATGGAATCACTTCTCGATTTCCTGATAAGAAATAGAGATGTGATTGCCCTAAAAAGAGATCCTCTGGGCCGAACTAATTTGGTCCCTTTTGAAATCGAGTTGGAACCCAATTCCAAACCCATTTTCATTCCTCCCTATCGGGTTCCACATTCCCAATTAGTCACTATTGAGGAAAAAGTCCTATAGAATTAACTTCAAATCAGAAAATAGGAACTGTTTCCACAGTAGAAGTAGATTCAGATTTCCCCATCAGTATGATAAATCGTGTTTCCAGTTCCTTAGAGTTAAATCCTTCAGTAATAAAAGAAGAATATAAGAAATGTTTGAAGCACTCCCTTCAGGATTCACCAGCTTTACAGGATCCCAAACTAATGGAATCACTTCTCGATTTCCTGATAAGAAATAGAGATGTGATTGCCCTAAAAGGAGATCCTCTGGGCCGAACTAATTTGGTCCCTTTTGAAATCAAGTTGGAACCAATTCCAACCCATTTTCATTCCTCCCTATCGGGTTCCACATTCCCAATTAGTCACTATTGAGGAACACATCAAGGACATGTTGGAGCAGGATGTCATTCAGCTTCAGCTAGTCCTGGTCCGCTCCTATGATTCTCGTCTCCAAAAAGGACGGAACATCTCGCCCTTGTATAGATTTTAGACGCCTGAACAACATTACCATCCCAGACCGTTTCCCGATTCCAAACATGCAGGAAACAATTCTGAACGTAGGGAAAGCGAACTTTTTTCATCCCTCGATTTAGCATCGGGTTATTGGCAAATGGAGGTCAGTCCCGAATCTCGGGCATTGACTGCTTTCTCCACTAACCGAGGCCATTACGAATTCCAGGTTTTACCTTTTGGAGTCCGAAATGGGCCTGCTAATTTCTCTAGTGATGAATATAGTCCTTTCCGACCTATTAGGTGTCGAAGCTCTCGTTTATCTTGACGATATTATCGTCTACAGTTCGGACATAAAAACACACTTTCAACGCCTTCAGAATGTGCTATCACACTTGAGAAAAGCACACCTTAAACTGAAGCTTGCAAAGTGCAATTTTTTACAAGAATCCCTGGTATACCTAGGATTCCTACTCTCGTCCACAGGAATTAAACCTGATCCAGCCAAACTCGAAGCCCTGGAAAGGTACCCTGTACCCAAAACCATCGACGACGCCCGTGCATTTATTGGTTTTGTTGGATTCTATCGGAACTTTATCCCCCAATTTTCAAATATTGTTAAACCCATTACTAATTTGTTCCAGAAAAAATCGAAATTTAACTGGGAATCCGATCACCAACATGCCTTTGAAACTTTAATTAATAAACTAACCTGTCATCCCATTCTACAATATCCTGATTACACAAGACCCTTCATTATAGCCCCAGATGCTTCCTCCTATGGACTAGGAGCCGTCCTGTTACAGGACGTAGACGGTGTGGAATTACCCATTGCTTATGCCAGTCAACTTCTCTCTGCACCTCAACGGAATTATTCCACTACGGACCGAGAGGCCCTAGCGGTATACTGGGCTTTGAAAAAATTCCGAAATATCGTCTATGGCTACGATGTAACCATCAAGACTGATCATAAGCCACTCACGTACCTCTTCAAGGACAAGCTACTTGAAGGACGATTGAGTAGATGGGCTCTGTTGGTTCAGGACTTTGCAGCAAAAATCGTATACAAACCTGGAAAATTGCAAGTTATTCCAGACGGATTGTCGAGACTCAAGCCCGACGCCCCAGTGAATAAAATAGGAATTCTTCCTGTGTTCGACTACGAGTGTCTGCAATACTCCCAACAACAGGACCAACACACCCAAAACCTTCGGGCGCGCCTGGAACAAAAGGAACCATCGAAGGTAAAAGAACAGTACAACCTCAAAGATGGGCTCGTACATTTCAGGAACGAAGATGGAAACGACCTCGTGGAGATACCAAAGGATCTCGTTGATATAGCCATTGGACTTTGTCACGACTCACCTTTGTATGGACACATGGGGCCGGATCGCACCATCAAGAGTCTTTTGGAGCGATACCATTTTCCCGAGATGAACAGAACGGTACATGAATACATCGCCGAATGTCCGTCGTGTTTAAAACATAAGGGCAACGTACCATCCACAGCTCCGATGCATAAATATCCAGTATGCCAAAGGCCCTGGCAAAGAACTGGAATGGATATACTGGGACCATTCCCGAAAACATCAAAGGGAAACCAATACATCATTGTGTTTACAGACCACTTCTCGCGTTACAGCGAAGTAGCTGCCATTCCAGACCAGACCTCGGAAACTGTGGGCAGAGCCCTAGTGGAACGCGTCATCCAGAATCATACTACTCCTTCCATCCTAATTTCGGATAAAGCTCTTAGTTTCACTTCCAAACTGTTCGAGTCACTCTGTAACATGTGTAAAATTAAAAATACACATATTGTGGCATACCATCCGCAGGCAAACGGCTTAGTGGAAAGACACAATCGAAAGATCTTAGAAGCCCTGCGCCACGTTGTCGATGCATCCTCCCGTACATGGGATGATTCCCTTCCCATGGTACAAACAGCCATCAACAATGGCTATAATGTGTCCATCGGGGAAACCCCTCATTTCGTCCTCTATCACTACGACAAGCGTCTACCTTTTGATTTGCCCGACCAAACCGACCCGGCAGTTCTAACATCTTCCGAAATGGCAGAAGCAAATCAGCAACTAGCTGAACGATCTTTCAAGATTTTTGACATAATCCGCTATGCCCTCGACCAACGAAACTAACAGATGGAGCAAGAGCAACATAGGCGTCATCCCCATCAACGGACTATAATCGTCGGTATGCGATGTTATCTGAAGAGCGTGAAACCGCCAGGTGCTCATCGCAAATTATACCCAAAATGGGATGGCCCATATAGGATTATGAAAAACCTCGGAAAAAATCGTTATGAAATCCTCGACCTCCGGGATCATTCCAAACTAAAGATCATTCACGCTGACAATTTGAAGATAGCTTCCGAACAACACCTTCCCAAAAAACAGCTGCCAGGCGTTCGAGCCGCCTATCCTTCAAAAGGTCAAGGTATTAACAAATCGAGCAGGGATCAAAAACTGAAGTGGTCACCGCGGGAACCGCTACCCATGACGAAGATTGGTACCTCGTAATACCACCAGTACTCGAGGCAATCTCTGAACAAGAGGAGGCCCCAGAGCCAAGCGTCCCATCGGACCCAGACCCTGGAGAAACCCCTTCGAGAGGATCACTCAGTGGAACTCCACCATCTCCTCCAACTCCACCATCTCCTCTGTCACCACCCTCACCGATTGATGATCGACGCACGGACCCTACATACCGCCCGCAAATGCATCACCCACGTGAACTAGAACCTTCACATAAGAAACGAACCCGCTCAGAATCCGAGCTCAACGGTCGACCCCCGTTGCCACCAAAACGAGGCCGACCCCTTCGCCCACAAACACAAATATCCACACAACCACCCTAAGCTCCGTATAACCTAAGGCGTAGAAATGAATAAAATTGTCCCCCTTATAATTTTCCAAATTATTTACTCTTGTAGCCCTAGCATTAAAATTTCTACCGGAGTTGTTATAGAAAAACTTGCAGAAGGTAAATTTTTGAAAGGGCACGCAGACCTTTATATAAATTTGCAACCCCCTGCTAGAATTAAAATCAATCTCCTTCAGATACAAACCCAATTAAAAACGTTTGAAAGTAAAGTCCAGAATTCTTTCCAAGGAAAAGATCAGATTAGTCGCGTTCTGTTAGAAAATACCCTCGAAAATATTCAAACTACAGCACGCGCCCTATCAGAAATATTAGCCTTACCATGGATACAAACTGAAACTAAAATTCAGAAAACTTTAACCAAAGAAGTAAAAGAGGACTGATAGATATAGGAGGGAAACTATTCAAAGGTTTATTCGGATTAGCAACCGAAGAAGATATTAAAAGAATTCAACTTAAATTGAATCTCTCCGCGCGAAATCGACAATATAATGGACACATGTTAGAACAAACTATTAGGTCATTACACGAAAACAATCGCTTCCTCCACTCCCTTTCGGACAGATTCACATACCTTGAATCCATGTTAGCTCAATACAAAGAACACAAAAGATATCTAGAATTAATAGAGATAATGAACCTACAAGTAACCCTAATCGATAAATACTTACAACGAATAACTACGATTCATTCCAAGGTTTTGCGTGCAACCCAGCTAGCCCATGGAAAAATCACTCTTTCCACCCTAATACCATGGAAATACTTCAGTCCTTGATTCACACCGCCCAGTCACAATTAAAATTATCACCCATATTCCCACTCAACCACACTAATTACCCCCAATTTCTAGAATACACCTGGACTGTACATGGACCACGCCCCTACACATATCTCATAATTATACCATTTTTCGATGTCCTCACTTATGACGTATATAAATTTCACCCTTTCCCAACACCCTACCAAAACAACTCTAATGTCTATCGATTGTATTTACCCACCGTACCACCTTACCTTTTCCTCACCAAAGATCTGTCAGCTTATTCTATGATGTCAGATAGCGACGTCCGGCATTGCCGATTCCCGCAACCAAATAAACAACTCGTCTGCCCTCCACTCAAACCAGTTATTCTTTCAACTACTATGTCTTGCTTTATCGACTTAATTCGTGACAGGCATGCCCCAGTATGTTCATTTAAAAAATTTAATTCCCCTAAAACCATCCAACTACGAACTGGACCAGACATCTGGGTTTCTTTCGCGAACAGGACTGCCGCTACTCTCGAGTGTCCATCGAATTATTCCCTCATCACAATCCCTATGGTTATTCGGCTACCAATTGGTTGCTCCTTACGTTCAAAAGCCCTCCAAATATACAACCCGTACAAGGTTACCCTTAATAACTCATACCCATTCCCGTCGAAAATTAAATTTAAACCCGTCATAGAGATCTTAAATCTCTCCATAAAACCTGTAACCATCCTACCCGAACTACATGCCCCTGAATGGAATGATCAATTGAGCCGGTTTAAAATTTCGGATGATAACCAAAATAACCTCTTACAAATACTACAACCGGTAACCATTTTCTCAACATCTGCCGTTAGTATCATTATTGTATGTGCTATTATCCTCGGTATATTTGTGGTGAAAAGATCATTCTGGGAACAAAGAAAACCAAGAGACACGGAACATGAAACTATTTATGCACGACCAAGAGTGCGTACCCAGACCACGTGAACTAGACTTAACCACCCGACTTATGTTGTATATATAAATCTGTATTATAAAACCCATAGTTATCATCTAGTTAGCATTAGTTAGGATGTTACATTATTATATTAATATCATTCTAGAGGGAAGAGCCCTGTAAAAATGAACCATAAATAATTCCCATATTCCTAAATTATCTTATTCTTCATGTAATTCTTGTATTCATTTATATAGTTCTTGTATCCATTTTAAGAAAAAGTATCCATTTTAAAAATTCATGTGCTATATGGTTCATGTATTTACATAATCCTGTATATTCTTATATATTTAACTTTATATAATGCCTATGCTCATATGTATGTACGTGTGTGTATTCATTTTTACATAAGGACCAAAATCGCCCAACGCGAGTTTGGATAAAATTTTTGATTTGCTTTCTACTTTGCTAAATAATTGGTGACCTGTTGTTTTTTAAAATCTCATAATCATTTTTTTAGATTTCGCTTAATAAGGAATCCTGCTTAAGCTTTGCACTGTTCATATTTTGTATACATTCTCTTTCGTTATAAAAGATGAGATCATGTCTTGCCTAAGCATTAAAATTGTACATCTTAAACCTTAAAATTTTACTCATATGCATATTTTAGTGTAAAGATGCATAGTCCGATTTCCACTTTTAGTTAACTTGGCAGATCATGATAACATCAGATCTGAAAAGTCGCGGTTTAAGATAAAAATATGGTTTCGTCTTCAAATATTTTGTTTACTCGTTCAAGCCTTACCACAGCTGAAAATTTACTTTATTGTGCAAAAATAAGGCAGCCTTTTTAGCATTTAATAATAAAGATGTTAGCAGTTTTTGGGTATATAACCCCAGTAAAAATCTTCCATTGTCATTCAGAAGCTAATTCAGAGGCTGAGCACTACCTGTACATTTTAGCAGTAAATTACAGTAAAAGATAGTTTTATCTTATCCTTCGAGCCTTGCTCTCTTCAGAAGAACTTAGTTATTAAACTTTCCGGATACGCTATAAGAAGAGTCCGGAACCTTCAGCATTTTGAGTAAGTCTATCAGAGTCCTCCGAGCCACTATAGAAGAACTCGGAGAGTAATATAGAAGAAAACTACTTCAAGTCACACATCCGTTGCTGCCACCTAACTAGAACCCCCGTCGATTTCGAACCAACACGAGCCATAGACGGAGGGGTTAACATATATATATATATACTGGCCAAATTATTAGGAATTTTTTAAAAATTTCATTTTTTGGTATATAATGTTAAATTAAACCAATTTTAAACGTTGAAAAGTTATTTATTTCTACACAAGAATACATGGTCATTATTTAGCAATAGTTTAGTACTTAGTTTGACCCCCCTTAGCTGCCTTAAGGGCTGCGACACGCTTCGGCATGCCATGAATCAATTTTTTGCATAATTCCTTAATACGTGTAGAGTGAAACCAGACTTGAATAAGTCGCTCTATGAGTTGGTGTTTTGTTGTTATCGGCGTTTCATGGATTACGTCCTTTAAAATACACCATAAACTTTCGATTGGGTTCATGTCTGGAGAATTTCCAGCCCATGGGAGCAACCGAACACTATTTTCATGACACCATTTTTTAACCGACTTTGCCGTGTGGCATGGAGCTGAGTCTTGTTGAAAAATCCAACGTCTATTACCATACCATTCCCTTATTTGAGGCAGTAGACGTCTTCTTAGTACTTCTATATACTTGACTTGGTTCATATTCCCCTCAACAATGCTCAAACGACTAGTTCCATGCACAGAAATTGCTCCCCAAACCATGATCTTTTGTGGAAATTTCACCGTTTTCATCAGACACTCAGGCAAAAATTCTTCTCCAGGCCTCCTTCTTACACTTTGAACACGATCGTCAAGCACGGCAATCGTTGACTCATCGGAGAACACCACCTGCAATCAAAGAAAGCCCTGTGAAAGAGTCAGTGCATAGCGTATGAAGTACAGCTAAAACGAAGTACAGTATGACTTGCTGCTTTACAGATATTTTTACTGCAGTTTTATCACGTACTGTAAATACACTTCTATGCATACTGTATTTACTGTATTAACATTCTATTTAATGTTAAATATTATTCTTACCTGTTCCCAATCCTCACTAGTCCAGTTAATGTGTTCCTTTGCCCATGCAAAACGTGCCTTCTTCATAGCCTCAGTGAGCCTGGGCTTCTTCCTTGGGCGGTAGGCTTTGAAGCCGGCAGTTAGAAGCCTCCTGTTGACTGTTCTACGACTAATATTGATGCCATCAGCCGCTAGACTACTGGAAATGTTTTTGCAAGTAGCTCTTCTATTTCTAAGAGACAAAATTGCAATCTGTCTATCAGTTCTTGGAGTCGTTACCCTTTTTCTGCCGCATCTTCCAACCCTTTTGGGGCCTACATTTTCTCCAAATACCATTTTTTTCTTAATACGAAGTACTGACTGTGGTGAAACATGGAGTTTGGCAGCGATTTCCTTTTGTTTAAATGTAGAAGAAGTTAATAAAACCTGTATTTGCCCAATTTTCCGTGGACTCAAGTCATTCTTTCGCCCCATTTTCAAATTCACTTAAAAACTGTAACAAATAATTGCCGAAATTGGGTAAATACACTATTGAAATTAAACGGTAGTTACAATGACACGTAAAAGAAAGAGAAACACACCCGCATCGCACGACAACCAAACGACAACTGACGAACAAACACGCTTCGTTCGACTAAAGAATTATGCAAAAAATTGATTCATGGCATGCCGAAGCGTGTCGCAGCCATTATGGCAGCTAAGGTGGGTCAAACTAAGTACTAAACTATTGCTAAATAATGACCATGTATTCTTGTGTAGAAATAAATAACTTTTCAACGTTTAAAATTGGTTTAATTTAACATTTTATACCAAAAAATTAAATTTTAAAAAAATTCCTAATAATTTGACCAGTACTGTATATATATATATATTAATATATATATATAGAGAGAGAGAGAGAGAGAGAGAGAGAGAGAGAGAGAGAGAGAGAGAGAGAGAGAATAACAATGAAATATGATATTACTTCCGTATATGTATGAAAAATCGAACCATCACATATATTAAAAGGAAATTAGGTACTTTTGCATTATCCTCCCAACACTAATTTTTTTTTATAACGGCTAACGCCTGCGGCGGGCTGTTTTTACCGTAACCTAACCTAACCAAACCTAACCTAACCAAACCTAACCTAACCTAACCTAATACCAACACTAATTTTTTTTATAATGGAAGGAAAATAAAGTACCATAACCAAACGAAACCAACATTATATAAAAAAATTAGTGTTGGGAGGATAATGCAAAAGAATCGGAAATTATTTTCGTATCATTACTAAACAAGCTTTATAAAAGTATATTTTTTTCACTCACAGCTGTCGAATTCTATAAAAAGGTTTACAAAGATGCGGAAAAATTATTATCAGTAAACTTACATTCCCATATACTTCATTAGTAACTACAAATCCTTTAAACTGTTATAATCACAAAAAACAGCGCCCCTTTGTTGGCATGGGAAAGACGTTTTATCAATTCATTTAACCTCTATTATGACCCCGTACATTCTCCCTTCTTACAATATTTCTCACATGTTAGCTGATTCATATACCTTATACATTATGTTTTCATATGAGGTATTGCCAGTACTGGTGACGAACTCGACATGAGTTCGAAAATCCGTTTTCTATACCATCATATTCTCCAGGATGTACTTTTTTAAACGGATAATGACAAATGATGCAAGGTCATCACTAGTCCTTGGAAAATTCAGTTCTTTTAAATGGGGAAAACACTATGGGCTGAGGGCAAATTGTAGAAGAATTCCGGGGATACTAGTGACGAACTCCGGGCCAGCTAATCCATTCAGCATCTCAGCATTTCTTGCGGAGTACAATCTAGTTATTATTATTATTACAATAATCTACACTCATTTCTGATCAAATTGAATCAAACCCCATAAAAATCTATACATTTTTTGGCAGTTATGGTGATTTCTAATTTGCAAAACTTTGGAGTTCATTTACTCAAAACATAGTTTTGCCGAGTTCGTTACTAGTATTCGCAACGCCTCATATATACTTTTATATATTTTCATATATAATTCGTCTTTTTCATTTTCATTAAAAACTCTCATTAAAATTTAACAAAATCTATGAACAAATAACGAAATATAAGACTATATCTATTAAGAATCCATGTAAAAAATTTCACATTATCTGTCACTTTTTTAAACAAGTTTTGGTATATATATGTTAACCCTTCGTCTATGGCCTTGGGTGGTTCAAGGTTGACGGGGGTTCTGGTAAGGTGGCAGCAATGGCTTTCTCACTCGGGGTTAGCTGGTACCGTGTAGGGACTCGGAATAATTCTTTGATACTACACTCCGATTTCTTCTTGTAGTGGATCGGAGGATTCTGTGGAAACTTGCTAATTTATCTGAAGGTTCCCCGATTCTTCTTGTAGCATATCGGAGAAACTATTTATTCTATTTTAAAACCAAGTTCTCTGGAGAAGGCAGGGTCAAAGGAGAAGACAAAGATATCCTCTTACTGTATTTTACTGCTTCTAAAATGTTACAGGTAATGCTTCAGCCTCTAGGTCAGATCAGAATAATAATTTGGAAAATTACAAGGGGTTTTATATGTTTAAAATTGGTGACGTCATTATTATTCAATGGTGACCTGTTTTTTTTTTATTCTCAATAGGCTAAATTCTTTTGCAAAATATCTGAAGATAAAGGCAAATTTTTGATGTAACAGCATACTGACAGATAAGCAAGATATTTGAAGATGAAATCACATTTTCCTCTTAAACAGTATAGTGACATATCTGATGTTATCATTATTTGCCAAGTTAACTAAAAATAGAAACTGAAATATGCAATTTATTATGAATTAGAATTAAACGTGCATATGAGCAAAATTAAATGCTTAAAATTTAAAATTAACTGTTAATTTAGAGTTTCAGCAAGGTATGACTTCATCTTTCACAACTAAGAGAATGTATAAAAAGATGAACATTGCAGAATTTAACACGATTACATGATTAATCTTAATCTAAAAAATTATTAGGTAATTTAAAAAAGAACTAATTCATCAATTACTTCGCAAAAATAATAAAGAAAGAAAATAGAAAATTTATTTATTTTAACAAACTTCCATTTTATATACAGCTAGAGTGTCGCGCGAGTTTGGACTTTATATGCAAAAATGAATGTTAGAAGTATTAATTTTTACATACACACACACACACACACACACATATATATATATATATATGTATGTCATGTTTCGCAACCGGTCTGCCATACTTTGGGAGGTGATTTGGGGGGTGGTATCGAGTAGAAAAGTTAATACAACACAGGTGCTATTTCCAACCGTTGCGGAGCTACGGACGTTTTAAGATGTGCAAACAACAAATCCCTACTTGTGTGTAATTTGATAGATGGCAGCACTAGTGGTAGTTTTGATTAACGAAGTTACCACTACTAATCCTCAGTTTTTTCGTTCAGTTCGTTCTGATCTGTGGTACGAGACACTCTGTTGCGCTAAGGTGAACAGTCAAAATGAATCAACATTTCACACCCGCTAAATACGCAGATATCCATTTCATTTCTGGATTCTGTGATGGTAATAGCAGAGCGGCAGTTGAGGAATATCGAAGACGTTTTCCGAACCACCGAATACCGAACAGGCAAGTGTTTAGTGACACCCACAGAGATTAAGGAAAACAGGGACAATTGTTCCACGTAACCAAGAACATGTAGCACGATGGCCTGTTGCTGTGGAGGAGCGCATACTGGACCTACTGTAGTACAACGTAGCCCAACGACCAGTGTTTGAAGGATTTCTAGACGAATTGGTGAATTCGCATCGCGTGTATGGCGAACCATACATGATGAGGGTTTATATCCCTATTATTTGCAACGTGTGCAAGTTCTTCAACCGGATGATTAGGATAAACTTGTTCAATTTTGCCAGTGGATGGTTATGCATCGCCAAATTCTTAATCGCATGCTGTTTAGTGATGAAGCACAATTCATTCGGGGTGGAATTAACCATAGACGAAATTCCCACTTGTGGTCCACCGGCAGTGATGGGCAGTATCTAGATACATGTATCGCCGATACGTATCGATCGATACTTTTGTATCGGTATCGGTATCGCTTTAGCTACTTGACAAAAGTATCGATTTATCGTTATCGCTAAGGTCAATTTTCTTAAATGTATCGAACAAAATCGATACTTCGATACATCGATACATTAATAAGAATTTTTAAATATTTAAATAGATGTTATAATATGACACTACTGAGTTATATTTATGAATATACATAAATAATAATATTATTAAATATTTATTTAATGACAGTACTACTCTACTGGTCACGTCACACAGTACGGCGCAACGTTTAAACACGTTTGTACTTGTGTTATTGAGATTAATTAACCATAATATAGAAACGCTCATAATATAGAAACGCTCATATAATATGGAAACGCTCATTGGTGTTGCAACACTATTGGCCACGCCCACTCGGTGTTGAGTTTAAACAGGTTCATACTTGTAACGCAGCGATTCCTCTTGGTCCCCCGAGGCATTTCTTATCAATCAGTCACTCATTAAGTAGACGTCACGCCGAGTAGTTGTGCGATAATGAGTGAAGATATTAGTAGTAATAATAACGCGTCAGGGAGTGAGCCATAAAAGGAACAACCTGGTGAAAATGACGCGACAGAAAATCATTTCCATAAAATTAAAGATACCAACTGGTCAAAATCAGTCCTAATAACTTGCGGTAAATATTTTAAGATTGCGAATTGTGATGAGCGACTTAAATTATCTTGCTTTCAACACATTTGAGATGCTGCTCACACACACTCAGTCTAGTGTGCACCACCGATGCAAAATCTGCGCTGAAAGGACCTTATGCAAAAATACACCATACTGCCATGGGGAAGTGTTCAGCCCTTTGGAATTTCTGTGGCAAGCCTAAAACAGCCGAAATAATCCAGGAAACCCTAAAATGTCAGTTGACATTACCATGCGTCACAAGATGGAACTCCTTGTTCGACAGTTTACCAGTTCTGTTGAAGCATAAAAGTGTCCTAAATGAAATAATGAAACAACTAGGACTGCCAACATTTCGTGAAAATGAGCTTGATTTTCTCCAGGAATACCTAACCGTACTACAACCCATTGCAACAGCACTTGATAGGTTGCAGTCCGACAAAGAATGTTTTTACGGTTGCCTGCTTCCGACATTGTTAGCTGTAGAGAAGAAGCTAGAACGTTTGAATTCGGAGGCATTGCGTCATTGTCAGCCACTTCTCAATGCAGTCACAGTAGGGTTCACTAAGCGGTTTGAAAAGTTTCTGTGCCTTGATGCGTCGCATGAGTGTAAAGCAGCAATACTGGCATCGTCTTCAAATCCTCTGTTCAAGTTAAAGTGGATGACAATAAAAGGTAAATTTAATACTAACATTGTCAAAAATAGGGTTCAAGAAATGTTGGTTAATGCTGTTAAGAGCCTCAGCGAGCAGACCCCCCAGCAACAACTAAGTGATGCTGCATCTGACGGAAGTGCAGATGATTTCTTCTGTTATAAGTCTGCTTCCACTAATGTCTCTGCAACCCAAGATTCCACTGAGATGGAAGTTTTACAGTATCTGGGTGACGGAAGTCATTCTCTCCAATCTCTGAGGCAGTACCCAGGAATTCTACGGGTCTTCCTGAAGTATAACACACCACTACCATCCTCTGCTCCTGTAGAACGGTTGTTTAGTTTGGCTGGTCACATTCACGCTCCAAAACGGAATAGACTGTCTGACCAGATGTTAAGCCAGCTGGTATTTTTGAAGGGTAATAGTAATTACTTTTAATTGTTAGTGTAATATTTTCAGTCATTCATGTATCCTACAAAATTAAAACATACTTTCATTAAATAAAGCAATTGTTTTTATTTACATCTATAAACCCCATTAAAATGTCGTTGATTTTACTTACAGTGCGTACAAATTACTAGTATAAACAATAATATCTAATACCTACATATTAAATGAATAATTATAAAAATGTACCGGCGATACATGTATCGGCGATGCATGTATCGGTATCGCTTAAGACATCTAGAAAGTATCGGCGTATCGGTATCGCCTAAGACGTTCTTCATGTATCGATGTATCGGTATCGCTTTAGCGATTTTCATGTATCGATGCCCATCACTGTCCACCGGTAATCACTTCGGTATCGTTGAAGGAAACTTTTAACATCGATTCTCGGTGAATGTTTGGTGCGGTGTAATTGGAGATCAGCTGATTGGACCGTTCGTTTTGGAACAACGATTAACTGCTGATATTTATCTGAACTTCCTGACGAACGAACTGCCGCTTTTGACGGAGGACGTGCCCTTGGAAACAAGGCGCGGGATGTTCTTTCAGCACGATGGGGCTCCACCACATTTTGGTCGTCATGTTACAGATTACTTGAATTAGCAGTACGGGAATCGTTGGATTGGTCGTGCTGGTCCAATATCGTGGCCCCCGAGAGAACCGAACCTAACCCCGTAAGATTTCTTTTTATGGGGACTTATGAAAGAATGGTCTATAAGACCAAAGTACAAACGAAAGAGAAACTCTTCCGTCGGATTATCACTGCCCAACACCAATTTTGCTGATTTAATTCTAACACCTGTTTTTAGGTAACTTTGGTGTGCTGATTTAAAAAATCACCTTAGTTTTTGCCTATCACGTCAGGTTTTCGAGCAATCAAATACGGATATTTTGGAGATATCGCATTTTGGCAGGGTTATGCCCAATTTTTTTTCTTTTCAAAAAATAAGTTTTTACATACTCAGAATCAGCATGGAAAAGTAAACAATTGTGCAGGGAGTGAACTTTAATATACAATGGTAATATTGACACATAAAGTGATTAAAAGTGTTTAAATAAGCAAAAAATGAATCCATATTAAAGCAAGCACGGGACCAGTTTTCTTAACATTGTCTTTCTTGTTTTCTTACTTTTCAGTGCTGATAAATTTTCTCTTATAGGACTTCCTAGAATGAAAGATGTCAAGACAATCTCTTTGCAGGCTCCAGCAGTAGTCAGCCATCATATGGGTATCCCATCTTCCTTGGTATCGTTCTTCCATCACTTTGATATCTTGGTGGAACCTTTCACCTTGCTCTTCACTAACATCACCAAGATTTTCTGGAAATTTATCCAGATGACTGTTGAGATAGTGAACTTTAATGCTCATGTTGCAACCCAACTGCTGAAAGTTTACAAGTAAATCCTTTACAAGATCTTTATAATTTTCAGACTTTTTGTTTCCTAGGAAGTTCTTAACTACTGCCACAAAAGCATTCCAAGCTCTTGCCTCCGTTTCGATCATTGAGTTACTGAACTGCGGATCTTTCATCAGTTTTCTTATCTGGGGACCATCGAATATACCAGCTCTAAGCTTCTCATCACTAAGACCTGGAAAGGCTGCACATATGTAATTAAAGCAATCACCTTTATTCAAAGCTTTTACAAACTGCTTCATAAGCCCAAGTTTGATGTGGAGTGGTGGAAAAATTATCTTTTCTCGATCCACCAATGGCTCGTTTACAATATTACAATTTTAACAGCAAAACAGCTGTTAACAGGTCTCAAAAATCATCAATTTTGATAAGCGCCCTTCATGGATCACTCAAAATAGGCATATTGCATTGCACGAAAACCTGATGTGATGGACAAAATCTAAGGTGATTTTTGAAATCAGCACATCAATATTATCCAGAAACAGGTCTTAGAATTAAATCACCAGCAACAATTTATATTTTTGTTGTTGTTGTTGTTGTTTAGCCGATCAGCCCACCCTGATCGAGCAAGCCGGCGGCACGCAGGTAACCGATCGCCCTCTCCGGAGTGGACCAGAGGTTCAGCGCACTAGTGATGTTGTGTTGTGTTCGTTGTTGTGCTAGAGCGGTACAGTCCGTCATAATGTGTTCAATTGATTGGGGTGTGTCTTGGCACAGGTGGCAGGTGTCGTATATGGAGTTGTCTAGTCTGTGTTTATATGTCCGTAAGTTTGGGTGATGTCCACATCGGAATCGTGCTAAGTTAACTCGATCCGATCTGCTCAGGCTGATCTCTGACCTGTTAATGGGTGGCGGCTTCGCACCTAGGACCGCATTCGGACCGAGTCGTGTCAGTGCTTTGTGGGTTAGGTGTGTGTGTATGTGTTTTCTGTACTGTGTGATGTCTGTGGGGCGTGGTATGGAATGGAGTATTTCGTTATAATATCTCTCTGGTGTTACCTTAATGGTGCGAGGTGTTGGTGCATGATTGTACATGTAGTGGCAAGGGTGTTGTGGGTTAGTTGTCGCTGCTGCCATGAATTGTGTTCCCCTCATGTCTAAATGTTCCCTAACTTTTAGTATTTTTGTTTCTGTGTGCAGGTGTTCTATTGGTGTTGTTTGAGTGCATCCTGTAATGATACGAAGTGCGTTGTTTTGTATTGTTTGTAAGGTGTTTATGTGTGTGTTTGAGATAATGGGTGCCCAGCATGGGCTAGCATAGTCCATAACTGAGCGAATATATTGTTTGTATATGAGTGATGTTGTTTCCTACTGGTGTCCAAAGTTTGTGCCTGTTAGTACCCTAAGCGTGTTAAGTCTTGACGTACATTTGGTTTTAATGTCCTGAATGTGGTTTGCAAAAGATAATGATGTGTTGTATGTGACACAAGTATTTTGGTTCTGTGAGTGTGTGGAATGTTGATGTTGTTTAGTGTAAGCTGTGGAATTACCTGGTGTTCTTTTGTGTTGCTTGTAAGCAAGGTGATGGTTGATTTTGTGGGCGCTACTTTGAGTCTATTGTGTGTGAGCCAGTCTTGTATACTGTTTATGTATGTTTGTAGGTTATTTGTAGCGGTGTCGATGTTGTTGTGGGTGGATGTTAGAGTGATATCATCTGCATATGATGATAAGGTAAGCTTGTTATCTATGGGTGTTGGAATGTCATGCATGTATAAGTTGAAGAGTGTTGGTGAGAGAACAGAGCCTTGAGGGACCCGTTCGGAAAAAGCTTGTTTTTGGATGACTTGCCATTAAATGTGACATGTGAGTATCTTCCTGAGAGATAGTTGCTCAGCCACCTTTTGGTGTTATTGTGCATGTTTGTGTTGAGTATTTTGTTTATGAGAGGGAAGCGTGGGATAGCATCAAATGCTTTACTAATGTCTATTGTTGCTAATAGTGTACGTTGAGCTGGTCTTCTGGAGTTGATGCCATCCATGATGTGCTGCGTGAGGTTAGTGAGTAATGTCGTGGTTGAGTGGTGAGGTCTGAATCCATGTTGAGTAGGCGATAGTGGTATGTGTGGGTTGGTGATTTGTAAGATTAGTCTTTCTGTTACTTTGGAAGGTGTGCATAGTAAAGTAATGGGTCTATAGGAAGCTGGTTCTGTTGGATTTTTGTTTGGTTTGAGTAGTGTAATAATTTTACCTTGTTTCCATATGTCAGGAATAATACAGTGTTGGTATGAATATGTGCTGATATTTGTGAGAGCTAATATTCCTTGTGGGCCCAAGTGTTTAAGGTGTATGTTAGATATGTGTCTGGTCCAGTAGCCTTCGAATTCTTAATGTTTTTGATGATCTTGGTGGTCTGGTCTGTATTGAAGGGTGTAATGGTCATGTCGAGTCTGTAGGTTTTCTTGTGTCTGGCTGTTTGTCTGTCTGCATGTTTCTGGTTGTTGTCTCTGTTTAAGTGACTTATCTTTGCGTAGTGATTAACTAGAATGTTAGCTTGTTGTGTGTATGTTGGGATATTATTTTGGCTTCGACAGATAGCCGCGTGTGAGGTGTGAATGCCGCTGTTAGAGTGGGTAATGCTGTTTATAGTCTTGTATAGCCTGTATATATCTGTGGAGTGGTTTAGTGTTGTTATGAATTCCATGAATGTTTCTGTTTGTTTTTCTTTGAGTTTGTTGTTTATTTCTGTGTTGAGCTGTTGTATCTGCTGTTTTATGGCTTCTGTGTGTGGTGTTTGTGTGTTATATTTGAGGTTGTTACGTTGCCTTATGAGGTGGGCTATTTCTCTAGTGTAATTTGGGTTGTATTTCCTAATGTTGCCCTTGGGTATGTATTTGTTTGCATTATTGATAATCTGATTAAATGTCTTGAGTGTTGTATCGATGTTTATGATGGGTGTGCTGTTTAATGTGGTGAATTGTTCCTCAGTCTGTATTTTGAACTGTTCCCAATCAGCTTTCTTGTAATTTCTGTAAGTGTGCCTAAGGCTGTTGGGGCAAAGTGTAGAATGTGTTGTAATGATGATGGGCAGGTGGTCTGATGACAGTTGTTTTTCTGTTCTCCATTGTGTATGTGTTGCTAGTGAGGGGGAACAGAACGTTATGTCTGGGGAGGAGTTTGAGTATCCTGCTTGATGTGGTATGTGTGTATGTTCTTCTGTATTGTTAAGAATGAAGAGGCTGTTTAGTTGTGTGGCTATGTTGGCGCCTCTGGTGTTGTTTTGGTTGTGCAGGTACCAACTAGTGTCTTTGCGTTGAAGTCTCCTCCTAAGATGACATTAGTGAGAGAGGCAAGATTGTGTAACTGTGGATTGTAATTGGCTGGCACCTGAGGTGAACTATCTGGTGGGATGTAAATGTTGATTAGTGTGGTGTTCTGTTTTGCGCGTGTTTTAATGTTAACTGCCTGTATTTCTATCGTGTTATCTGCTTGGCAGTGTTATGGATGCCGTTGCTTACATACGAGAACATCCCGAAATGATTCAATGGGCAGTGGACTCTTGTTTGGAACGAGCAAGGCTGTGCATTGAAAATCGAGGCGGACATTTTGAACATTTATAAGGTGTATCTCATAAAATGTAGCAATAAATACATCAGATTAATACTCTTGTTTATTTTTTTTCTGTGCACCTTAAAACGTCAGTAGCTCCGCAACGGTTGGAAATATCATTTATATTGTATTAACTTTTTTACTCGATATCACCCCCCCCCTCACCAAATCACCCCCCAAAGTATGGCAGACCGGTGTGAAACACCCTGTATATATAAATATATATATATATATATATATATATATATATATATACACACGAGGGTAATTCAATAAGTATCCGCACTTTTTATTTTTACAATTTTATTTTCACATCTGATAGATTATAAATACATCACTTCTCATATAGTCTCCCTGTTTCTCAATACACTTAGTCCAGCGATCCACAAGCTTTCTAATGCCATCACAAACGAATGTTTTTGGCTGTGTGCGTAGCCAGTCATGCACCGCCTCCTTCAGGTCGTCATCGCCTTGGAATCGATGACCTCTCAAAGCGTCTTTTAGTGGTTCAAACAGGTAAAAATCCGAAGGTGCCAGGTCTGGACTGTAGGCTGGATGGTCGAGAACTTCAAATTTAAGTTCTTGAAGGCATTTTCAAGTCTGTGCAGCAGTATGAGGGCGCGCGTTGTCGTGTAACATAATAACACCTTCCGACAATCTCCCTCTCCGTTTTGTGCGAATTGCTTGCTTTAACTCATTCCGAAGCATGTCAGAATACGAATAATGATAATGATAACCTTGAACATTATCTAGAGCGTGGAACTACAGTAACAAGTGCATCGTATTCTGACATGCTTCGGAATGAGTTAAAGCAAGCAATTCGCACAAAACGGAGAGGGAGATTGTCGGAAGGTGTTATTCTGTTACACGACAATGCGCGCCCTCATACCGCTGCAACTTAAATTTGAAGTTCTCGACCATCCAGCCTACAGTTCAGACCTGGCACCTTCGGATTTTTACCTGTTTGGACCACTAAAAGACGCTTTGAGAGGTCAGCGATTCCAAGGCGATGATGACCTGAAGGAGGCGGTGCATGACTGGCTACACACAGCCAAAAACATTCCTTTGTGATGGCATTAGGAAGCTTGTAGATCGCTGGACTAAGTGTATTGAGAAACAGGGAGACTATGTTGAGAAGTGATGTGTTTATTATCTATCAGATGTGAAAATAAAACTGAAAATAAAAAGTGCGGATACTTATTGAATTACCCTCGTATATATTACAGAAACGTTATTTAACAGAATTAATGTTCGTTTCTAATTTGTTTTTCCATCTTACATCATGCACCATCGGGTCTCGAACCCCCGACCTTATATAAGGGGTGGCAAGCAATGATTGCCCCCCCCCCTGCACCGATGAAACTAATAGAGGTACAAAAAACTGATTATTGCATCTTTTAGACAATTTAATTCTACGATGTGCTGCTCCATGGTCCGGCGGCAGAATCGGTTGGCTGGTGGTTCAGCAAGCATCAGGGATTCCACTCTGTCTTTCAGGATGGATCCTGAACGATTCTGCCGCCGGACCATGGAGCAGCACATCGAAACAATCCTCCGAAATCTTGAGTACGACACTGACCTTTTCGAGTCTCTCCTCACCTCCTACCCTTGCTGACTTGAGGCCGTCCGCCAAGCACAAGGAGGCAACACCAACTATTGTGTGGTTTTGTTTAGACGTAGAATTAAATTGTCTAAAAATGCAACAATCAGTTTTTTTGTGCCTCTATTAGTTTCATCTGTGCAGGGGGGCAATCATTGTTTGCCACCGTGTATATAAAAACTATTCCATAAAGATAGTAATTGAATTAATACAAACTACAAGACCACACAAAATAGTGCAATGTTCTTTTATGAAACAAAATATTTTTTAAAAAGAATCATCTTTGTAATTTTTAGAATTTTAAGTCGAGTTATTTCGAGTTCGTCACATGTATTGCAACGCCTCATATGCATACATATAATTGTAGTTGGGTATTTATTGAAAGAAGATAGAATATAATACCAAAAATCTTTACTCTGATCCTATAAGGTATATGAATCAGCTAACACGTGAGAAATATTACAAGGGAGAATGTACGGGGTCTGAATAAAAGTTAAATGAATTGATAAAATGTCTTTCCTATGTCAACAAAGGGAAGCTGTTTTGTGTGATTATAACAGTTTAAAGGATTTGTAGTTACTAATGAAGTACAGGGTGTCCATAAATGTTTACCCTGAAAACAGTATGCTCTCATGTTTTAATGACGAATCTTACATCCATTTTCTTTTTACAGGTGATCTCGTACACGCATAGAGTTTCTGTGCTGGTGTGTTTTGTCTACCGCATTCGCCGCTAGGAGCGCTGTAGTAGCTGTTCAGTTAAGATGACGTCTGTGACAGAGAAGGCACAATGTGTTGTGTGGCTTGCAGAAACAAAATCTCCTGTCAATGTTTAGCGAAGGTTCAGAACAAAGTATGGAAAGAATCCACCTGATGTGAATGAAGTTAATTAAGTCGTGGATGAAAAAATTCTTGGAAACTGAAAACGTGGAAAAGGGAAAGAGCAGTGGCAGACCATCAGTTTCCGATTGGACGGTGAAAAACATTCAAACTGCTTTCACACGGTCACCAAGGAAATCGGTGAGACAAGCTTCATGCCAACTAAAGATACTGAAGTCTACGGTGCACAAGGTGTTACACAAACGTTTGAAGTTACACGCCTACAAGGTGTTACACAAACGTTTGAAGTTACACGCCTACAAGGTGTTACACAAACGTTTGAAGTTACACGCCTACAAGGTACAAATTGTTCAAGAACTGAAGCCTGATGACCGTCCAAAACGTGAACAATTCGCTATTGACATTTTGAACAGCATTGACGAGGATAATGACTTCTTGTTACGTGTCTGCTTTTCAGACGAGGCTACGTTTCATCTTAGTGCGTATTTGGGGATCGGAAAACCCACGTGCCGTAAGGGAGCATATTCGGGGCAGTCCGAAGATCAATGTCTGGTGTGGATTAATGCATGACCAGATAATTGGTCCTTTCTTCTTCGCTGAGAACACTGTTTCCGCAACTGTGTACCTGGATATGCTCATCAATTACGCCATCCCCCAGCTGCAGGACAGGCAGCCAACTGTCATCTTCCAACAAGATGGGGCACCCCCTCATTGGGCGCATGTTGTTCGTGAAACTCTCGACGCAACATTTCCAAATCGATGGATTGGCAGGGACGGGCCAATCCCATGGTCCCCAAGATCACCAGACATTACACAGCTGGATTTCTTTCTCTGGAGTCATGTTAAAGATTTGGTTTATGCAACAGTTGTTCCAGATATCAGGACATTGCGAGAACGCATTACGGATGCAATTGCAACAGTTAGCCCACAAATGTTGGAAAATGTGTGGCGTGAGTGTGAATACCGTTTAGACATTTTACGTGCCACTGGAGGTGCACATGTGGAAGCTTATTAAGTTCATTAACTATGTATCAAAACTTTGTATCTTTATCTACTTATGATTAAAACTGTGTTTGAATACGAGTGTTTATTTAAAAGTTATAGCATGCTTTAATCAGGGTAATCATTTATGGACACCCTGTATATGAGAATGTAAGTTTACTGATAACAATTTTTTCGCATCTTTGTAAACCTTCTTTACCGAATTAGTTCGATAGATATGAGTGAGATAAGTATACTTTTATAAAGCTTGTTTAGTAATGATAAAAAATAATTTCCTTTTAATATATGTGATGGTTCGATTTTTCATACATTACGTAAGTAATATCATATTTCATTGTTATTTTCTCTCTCTCTCTCAGGAAGGATATAGAAAGGCTAGAAAGAGTACAAGCAAGGGCTACAAAATTGATCCCTTCACTGAGAATGCAAAGCTACCAACGGAGATTGGAGCGCCTAAATCTGTTTAGCTTAGAGACGAGGAGGTTGCGGGGTCAGCTTATTCAAGTCTTCAAGATGCTCAAAGGAATAGACATGGTAGATTACAGAAACTTATTCTCACTTAATGCCAATCCGACAAGAAATAATGGGTTTAAACTGGAACTAAAGACATTTAGGACCTCTGTCTGCGGAAATTTCTTTTCCTATAAAATAGTTAATATCTGGAACCAACTTCCCTCAGAGGTTGTTTCCAGTCAAAGTGTAAATGTGTTTAAAAATAGGCTAGACAAAGTACTGAATACTCTCATAGTTTAAGATTAAAACATAAGAAAACTCTGCAGGAGTTCGCTTGCACGGTGTCTCTGTGAGCAAGCTAAATATAGAGCTATTTATATATTCTCCACTTTCCTGTAAAATTTCCTTGGCTACTTTTCCAGGGTCAAGGTATTTTCTTCAACCTTTTTCCGTACCTGCCTCTGGCAGGGAGGGAGCGGAGGGTGGGGAGAGCCTTCTACTTTTCTATCCAGTTTTCTACTACTGCTAGGATAATTGAAAGAAAAATAAACTTGTTTTATAACAGGAACCTCCCAGAGTGGACCGAAAGGTCTTTGAGGCTTCCTCTTGTCCTTGTAACTCCTTGTAACTCTCTCTCTCTCTCTCTCTTCTCTCTCTCTCTCTCTCTCTCTATATATATATATTATATATTATATATAATATATATATATTATATATATTATATATTATATATTATAAGGTGGCGCAAACGTCGCGCATCATAGGAATTTTCAGTGTTGATTATATATTTTTTTTCTTTTAGGTAGGGGATGGCTGCAAAATTAACAATAGACGAGAGGGTGAGCTTGGTTTAATGTATGGAATACCAGTTATTACAATTAATGAATGAAATGAAAATGAAAATGAAAAGGTTTATTGGTAGACTATATGACAAATCCAAATAGTCCATATGACAAATATTAATAATACAATGACAGTTCACATACTAAGGATAGAAATATGTACAACTGATTAGAAATAATACAGTAATATCAAAGTTAAGTGGAGCTACAGACAGACGTTTTTGTACCATGAATTCCAGAAATAAGAAGACAAGCGGCAGGACTCATGGATAGCTTGAATAATCGAGTTGGTTGATTTTTTAGTTCCTTGCATTAGACTGTATTGAGCACGTCTTGTTACCTCCCGGAATCTCGGAACATCGCGGGTAGAAAAAATTTGCGAAGCTGAGCATCTCGGGGGGTAATTTATGTAGGAGTCTAAAAGACCTGTTGTACAAAAAATTTAGGGTTCTGCCAGAACCTTTTTTATAATTCACCCAGAGTTGCTCTCCGTATATATTACTGCAGAACGTACGAAATAGTGTCTTTACCTTCACTTGTACAGAACCAGAAGTTCCTTATATTCATATTCGCTTTAGCACAGAGGATTCGAGATTGTTTTCTTATATCTCAGTTATCACTCAAGGCGCTGGTGATAGTTTGACCCAAATACTTAAACTCTTGTACTTCCTCAATTACTTCACCTCTCATTTCAAACCTTATATCAGCCGGCTAATTACAGCTTTTAGGATGGAATTGCATAACCTTAGTTTTTGTAGGGACTCCCTTTTTATAGAATAGATATGGAAAATTAAAATTATTAGGGTTGGCATCCTGCCGTAAAATTTATTGCCAAAACCGGAGGATGACATGCGGACAATATCGAGGGGTGTAGCTAGAAGAGACAGGATAAGGAACGACAGAGCAGGGTGGTGGTGAAAGTTACGGGAATTTCAAAGAAGGCTCAGGAGAGAAGAACGGCATGGTATGGGCATGTAATGAGAAGAGACGAGAACTACGTTGGGAGGGGAGTGTTATCTATGAAAGTGCCCGGGAGGAGGAAGAGAGGAAGACCGAGGATGAGGTGGAAGGATCGCATCAGGATGGACATGAGCAATAAAAACCTGACGGAGGAGATGGCGCAGGATAGGGAGGAGTGGAGAAGTATCCGCAACAGCGACCCCATATAAATGGGAATAATAATGCTGCAGAATGCTGCTCACCACACTCTTACAAGAGTGTGGTGAGACCAGCAATAATGTGGAAACAGTACCCATGACGAAGGCGCTGGAAAACAAGCTAGAGGTGTCGTGTGGAGTGACTAGATGGGATAGAGTGAGGAATGAGTTAATAAAGGTTGGACGCATATCTGAAAAAGTGCGCGGGGCAAGACTACGATGGTTCGCACACGTGAAGAGGAAGGACGGAGGGTACATAGGAAACAGGATATTAGATATGGAACCGCCGGGTAGGAGAAGAAGAGGAAGACCTCGGAGAAGATGGATGGACAGTGTTCGGGACGACCTGAGGGAGCGGGAGCTGGATGTCGAGCTGGTACAGGTTAGACAAGAGTGGCGAAGGAGGATCCGCAGCAGCGACCCCGCGCAAGTGCGGGACTAATAATGCTGTAGAAGAAGAAGAAGTTTTTGTAACATTAAAAAGAATATCATATTTCTGCGAGTAAGCTTCGCAGACTTTTAGTAGCCGAGGGACAGAGGGACAGAGGGACTTATTAACACCATATCATAAGCATAAACTAAGTTATTTATCCTTGTGTTATCTATACAACATCCAACTGTTGCCTCATTAAGTGAAGCAATTAATCCGTCAATATACTACACTTTAAACAGCATAGGAGAGAGCAAGGAGCCTTGCCTGATCCCGCAAGAGGAGCCAAAACATTCGGATAGTACAATGCCCCACCTAACGGTAAAAAATTGGTGGGAATACTAAAATTTCAATAAATTTAATATGTACAGGGTGTGTCTAAATTATGTTAACACTTCTATGAAAGAATACTTTCCATAGAGGTGTTATATATATGTAACACTTCTAGGGAAAGTATTTTTCCATGGAAGTGTTAACATAATTTAGACACACCCTGTACATGGGAACCTTCCTGTCTTCTAATTTTGCAAATAAAATATTGTGGTTCACTCGATCATATGCCTTACTTATATCTAGGAAACAGCTATAAATAGTTGAATTACTGTCAATGTATTTAGATATTATTTCCTTAAGTACATAGATACACAGGTCAGTTGAGTGGGACCTTTTAAAACCAAACTGATTAAGAGATGTCCATAGGTAATCATTTAATCGGAGTAACAAGAGTTTTTCTAGTAGTTTCGAGAAGCAGGAAGCGACAGCAATAGGTCTGTAATTATTGCTGGACAGAATGTCTCACTACTTATTTTTGACCAGGGGCAAGATTTATACCCTCATGAACTCTGCAGGGATATAGCTGTGAGCAAGCATGGCTGAAAAGAGCAGTGATATATGTAGACATACCACGTCATTGGCATATTTTAAGTGCTCAGTCGATAGGTCATCTACCTCTGACGCAGAACCAGTCTTTAACTCTTTAATTAACCTCTTTACTTTAGGAACTGATATCAAAGTATTTTCCCTTGTCCCTTCAACTGGCGTTTCGCTGCAATCTATCTTAATATTATCCCTACTTTGCTAAGAATGTTTGAATAGTGGTTTTTCCACAGCTTTGCAATTTCATCCTCCTCCGATACCCCCATCGTTTGTCGGAGGGAGGGCATTTTTGACACCCGTTTGATTCTTAACCAATTTCCAAAATTTTTTATTATCGTTATTTATGTGAGCTTCACAGGCTTTTGATGCTCGAATAGAGTCTTCTTCCTGTTTACATCGCCTTATGGCTGTCTTATACTGACCTCTACTTCTACACATATTCATGTATACTGGTCCTAATCTGGGTCTACCATGAAAGCACCACAAATCGCAGGCGTCTTTCGATTCCCTCTTCATGGGGGCAATAAAATCATTCCATCCAAGAATAATCTTAGTATGATAGTTCTAAGATTTAATCAGAGGCGGGGGCTTCCTGCTTCTCTTAACAGAGATACTATCTTCCTATAATACCTATCTATAAGTTTACAGTGAGAATCATTTGAGCAAGGATTACTACAGGCAAGACGCCAAATTTCTTTGTATTTTATTCTGTTGCATATTAACATTAGACCAATCGACGCGATTATTCTTACCTATTGAGTTCTTGTTATGTCGTGTTGCGCATACGTTGGTAAAATTAATGGATCAATCCCAGAATAGGCACCTGAAATCATTTTTAGGCGCTTAATCTGGGATTGAGGCAAAACACAGGTGCTTAATCTGGGATTGAGGAGAAAAAAATATAAACAGTTTTTAGAGATATAATTTCATTGTTTTTATCAATATTTGAAAAAATCAACTCTAACCTAACCTAACCTAACCTAACCTAACCTATATCTATACCAATTTATGTGGCAAGATAGATTTGCTTCAGATGGATTCAGAAACATTCGGGCTCATATTGCAGGAATTTATAATATCTAAAATTTTTCTTTATTCATTAAACCACTTTAAACCTTTTATAACTTTGCCTTTATTACATTTGTAATAAACTTTGTATAAACAATAAATTTTGTAATCATCAGGTTTTTTTATTTAATTCCTTGCAAGGTGCCTATTCTGGGATTGAGGTTGAACGCAGGTGCTTCATCTGGGATTGAGGTACATCAGGTGCCTATTCTGGGATTGACCCAAATTAATTAATAGTTCTAACGGTCTATGATCAGATAGAAGGAAATCATGCAGAATATGAACTCTAACAATTCGATCCTTTAGATTATTATTAGTAAGACAATGATCAATCCACCTGGTGGTACCACTCATATCACTAACGTATGTAAAATTACTACTGGTTACCCCAAATACATCTACATCACTTTATATTTAATTTGGCCGACTCGCATATGTTGCCCAATTCTACAAAGAATTCCGAGTTCACATGCGCGTTAAAGTCCCCCATTATTATACAGTGAGAATATTTGGGGTTATCTGATAATCACTTAATGTTGTACAGCAAATCAATGTATTCATCTAGATTACTGTTGTTGTTGTATGGTAAATAGCAGTTTACAATTAACATGCAATCGTTGTTCACTTGTAATTCAATGCCTAACACCTTTACATTATCGCTTGTTAAAAAATTTATAGGTTTTGACAAATTTTTCCTCATTAAGAAAGCAACACCACCAAAAGGCCTACCGTACATTAATTCCTCTGACAAATCTACTGCTGATAACGCATGGTACATAAAGTCATCATGGATGGTACAAAATTTAAATTCTGTACCGATTCATCGATTTGTTGTACCTCGTATTCCATTCACTAAAACCAAGCTCACCCTCTCGTCTATTGTTAATTTCGCAGCCATTCCCTACCTCAAAGGAAAAAAATAATATATTATAATCAACACTGAAGATTCCTATGATGCGCGACTTTTGCGCCACCCTGTATATACAGTGTATATATATATATATATATATATATTAGTGATGTATGTCACATACGCATCCTCATCCGCATAAAATTCAACATCCGCATCCGCACCTGCGGGATGCTGATGTTGCGGATGTGCATTACAGTATTTAGCGCATTTTAGATATTTTAGCTGTCCTCCAAGCAGTATTCCCAGTGAACAACTATTCAGTGGGGCTGACCTTATTTATGATGAAAAACGAAATCGTCTGAAATGAGACAAGTAAGAAAAATTGCTATTTTTGAAGCACAATTTGCCCCTCATTCAGTTCAAATACTGAAACTTGTGCAGCCTTCATTTGATCTTTAATGTAACTGGCAATGTCTGTTGTGTATTTGTATAATTAATTGTTCATGCTACAATACATAACAATGTCATAAGCACACTACTTTCCAAAGGGTGGTGGTTGGGGAAAGTGGTAGGTGGGACGAAAGACGAGTTGGGTCCAATAGTACTACCGCAAAATGTTAGAGTGCAATTGCAATACAACGTCGCAACATTGCATGCAACATTGCATACAACAAGATGATAGTTTTTTACCCCCTCTTTCAGTCACCACAAATATTTAAATATATATATGTGAACTCCAAAGGGTAACCTAACGAAGCTGCTCAGGCCCACAAAAAAATATATATGTGTGGGTGTGTATAGAAAAGCTATTTTTATATATATGTATGTGAACTACAAGAGGTATCCTAACCGGGCTGCTCAGGTCTACAAAAGTATGGGTGGGTAGCCTAAACACAAGGATAGAGAGCGAAGATCCATCCGTTCGTAGCAACGGCGCATCACATAATAGTGTCTTCAGCATCACAGCCATCAGGCTTAGAAGGCAGCCGTTCACCTCACAGCCAGTCGTCGTATTTGGCGTACACAGTTATTTACGTGAATATAAATCACCATCGCTATACCTACCTCAAACACACACACACACACACACATACACACACTGTATCGTTTATATATATATATATATATATATATATATGCACTTTATTTCCATTGATTTTTGTTTAAATGGTGTAAATAAAAGACAGCTACAGAATCCTGACTCTTTAATATATATTGAAATACAAAATATGTATATACATTAGGTGCAAAACAGAGATAATACAAATTTTATATATTTACATAAAAAATAACAGCAGTATAGGAGAATTGCAATAAAAACAGGAATAAATGGTGTTATTTAACATATGTTAAATAAAAAAATTAATACAGATAGCACAGAAGAATTCTATATACAACAAAATACAACACATGTTTAATATATATATATTTTTTTTGCTGTCTTTAATTTACCGCCGATTCGTACCTAGTGTGGTATATATCTCAGCGAATGTTATATATATATATATATATATATAAGATATATAATATATATATATATATATACAGGGTGTCCCATAAGTCCGGCATCATAGGAGAAATTCATATTTTTCTATTTCTACAAACAATTTATGCTCGGGATGCCAATTTCCCGTACACCATTCTGCTTAGTGACGAGGTTTTTTTTTATGGAAATGGTGAGGTAAATCGACAGAACACCCGCTACTGGTCTCAAAACAACCCTCACTGGTATACCTCTTCAGAGGAACAAGGTGCATCTCGGGTGATGGTATGGTGTGGCATTTGGAAGGATCGCATCATAGGCCCCCTCTTTTTCGATGAACATGTCACTAGAGGCACCTACCTACGTATGCTCAAGAAAGAAGCATTTCCCAGTGTCTTGAACGAAGAAGGAAACTTCCCAACGTGGTTCCAGCAAGACGGCGCTCCTGCACATTACAGCACCCAAGTAAGGGAATATCTGTACCAACAATTCCCTGGTCATTGGATAGGACGTCGAGGGCCTGTGGAATGGCCAGCTAGAAGCCCGGATCTCACGCCACTAGATTTTTATCTCTGGGGCCACTTGAAAGCGCTGGTATACACAGAGAAAATTAGGAGTGTTGAACATTTGCGGCAGCGCATTATTGGGGCATGTAACACCATTACTCCTGACATCATTCACCGTGTGTTTGCTGACTGGGTATCACGTCTGAATTTGTGTATTGAAAACAATGGTGGACATATTGAGCACGTTCTGTAAATAAAAGCTTTTGTTTTGCCTTTTTTAATTATTTTTCCTATGATGCTGGACTTATGGGACACCCTGTATATATATATATATAATGGAAATACATGGATTAAGGACGGTTTCTACCACACTTAAATAATATATATATATATATATATATATATATAACATAAAAAATAATGCAGTTAGTACAGAGGATTTCTATATACATCAAAATGCACGTTTAATATACCGGGTGTCTCAAAATGAATACAGCAAAATGAAAGTCTAATAATTTTATCGCTAACTGAGATAATGAAATAGTTTTTACATGAATACCAGCATTAGACGTATAAGTTTTAGTTTACTTTAATTCATTATGGTATTGTTTAGCTTTTCTCAAATTACTGATAAACTTCTACATGTCGTCCATCCTTCACGATGATTAATCGTATGCAGCGTTCAAATTCTCGAAGAGCTTTTTCCAGCACGACTGTAGGGATGGATGTCACTGCATCAACAATACGATGCTTACGTTCTTTAATGTCTCTTGGTTTGCTAGTGCAAACTTTACTTTTCAGAAAACCCCATACATAAAAATCCAAATTTGTTAAGTCGGGTGAACGGGCCGGCCATTTCAAAGGTCCTCCCAGACCAATCCATCGTCCAGGGAAGGTTTCATTTAAAAACACTTTCACATTGCGAGCAAAGTGAAGGGGTGCTCCAACCTGTTGAAAGAAATCTCTTTGTAACAGGCCAGGATTTTCCTGCAACTGTGGAATAAAGAACTCTCGTAACATGTTATGGTATGAAATGCCGGTGACACAGTGCGTTCATCAAAAAAATAGAGTCCATAAATGCAGGAACGTTACAGGCCACACCATATATTAACTTTAGATGAATCCCTTTCATATTCATACAGTTCATGAGGATTTTCCTCTCCCCAAATCCTACAATTGTGCCGATTAACAATGCCCGATATGTGAAATGTAGCCTTGTCTTTATTCTGGAAAATGAGGTTTATTTTGAAAAGAAAAGAAAGTGCAATCAATATTCTCAACCAACTAAAACTCATACGTTTAACCCTTATATTCATGTAAAAACCATTTCATTATCTCAATTACCAAAAACGTTATTAGACTTTTTTTGCTATATTAATTTTGGGACACCCAGTATATACACGTCAAAATGGTAATACAGGCTTTAAGTTCTACCATGCTGAAATATAATAGTAAACTCGCAAGTGATCGAGTCCACACTTACATCCTCACTGCTCTGTACTACACAATAAATGCGATTTAACATTAATTCACCACATTTTAAAATAGTTACAGAACATGATCCCCGTCCTTAAGCATTACACAAATTATTAGTATTAGGAATACATTTTTTATTTATTCAATATTATAATAAAAGCTATACTGCGCATATTGTTGCAAATTAAAATAATTAACTGATCAAGTTACAATTATATATACAGATAAAACATTACGCAATACATCGAGTGCCTACAAACGGGAACCGTTTTTTTGTTTGAATGCATACAAGTTCATCATTCCTCTCTGTCACACAAGTCGAATAATTGCAGAAATTCTGTAAATCTCCCACCACGAGCCATATGCATGAGAAAACACAAGCAGTACATGCCAGAGACATTGCTGTCGTAGCTCTGGAATCGGTAAAGATTCCACAGTACCTGTCGAATTTGTAGTTGCTCAAGAAATTTTACAATAACACCATCATTCCTTGGATGTTCGCCCAGTGAATTAAAATAGTACATTCGCTCCCTATTTTTAACCCTTTAACGCCGGAATTGTGTGTAGGGTGAAGTTATGAATGCATGTATTTGAAAGATTACCAATATGTAGCGGTCGTCCTTTTGGGGTTAAAATAAACGGCTATCCAATGAATCCCTTCTACACCAATAACATCCGTATTTGGAATAAGTACGCCGCAATCTCTCGTAGTTGTTAATTTCAACGTTTCATTCTTCGCAAACACGCCGATAAATTTTGTGCGTGTGAATCGAGCTCTCTTCATCACTCACTGGAGTGTATTTGTGTCCATTTTTAAAAGTCTGTGACTACACCCCTAAACCTGTCAACTTCGATTAGGGCTTGCGATTCGAGGTAAACTACTACACTAATACTGGCTTCTAGCGGCTTGGCGAATTCCAATCTGACTGAGATGTTCCCACTCTACTGTGGGTTATGTGTGTGTTTATACTGACAGATAAGTCGAGGGAGAGGTCAAAGGGGGTACATGTTGATCCTCTCAACGAATTCCTTCTGCGTTTACGTCGATTCTTAATTCATTGCAAGTACCGGCAATATGTGCAAAATACTATACACTTTCGAGCAATATGGAAACTCGTCATCTGCAGAATAATTCGTTACCAATGTCCTACCTAAGGCCACTCCATTGACGTACAGGGTTATATTTTTAAGCCCGAAATTTTCGAACTTAAATGCGGTCTTTTTGTATTTTCCATTCACAGAAGCGTGTTCCTGCATACCAATTAATATCCTTTTAGGTAGAGCTCCAAGAGCAACATTTTCTATCTGTTTCGATGATAGCCCTGAGGGCACCGTATACAACTTAACTTGGACTATTAATCGGGTATTTTACTGTAGCGTGTAGTAAATTTTTTCAATTTTTAGTTGTTTAGCAGAGCTTAATTTCACTCGACGCACGCGGAGATATGTTTCCATAATATGAATCACCACAGGCTTCGAGCTCTCTTCTTGGTCAGCACCCAGATTTAAGCAAATCTCAGGGCGTACGGGTAAGCTTTATTTTCATATCGACCCCATTCACAAGCAGCTTCTCCTGGAATGTGAAATCTGTGTGGAGGCGCCCAAAGCATTCTTATATCTTCATTTTAGAATTTTAAAATTTGGCCTTTATACTTCTTTCATCTTTAGCTTGATAATAACCTTCGGCAGTTAAAAAAAAGTATCCTTCGCTTCTTTTGAAAATTTGAGGACATTTTCCAGATAGACCCGTAGGTGATAGTAGCCAGACCCTGCCGAGATGTTGATCTGATTTAAATACACATCACACTGACTGAATATGGAGTGTAGAAAGTTTGTTTCTATGCATACAACGTAATCGTTTTCGCAATCCGTTCCATCTGAATATACTATCCGTAGTTTAGCGTACATGTGCACACAACTTGGATCAAAAAAGTATGGGCCTGAGCGGAGGATCACGAATTCTATAGGAGCATTCGGCGAGCTAATGGAGTTTAGCGGATTAACTGTGATGAAGTCACTATGCTCTATAGACATTTGTGTCGGGAGCATGTCAAAGAGGGCCAGCTCCGATTTACAACATTGTGAACTACACGGGTGAATGAAACGTGCCATGTTGCTTCAGAAATAGTGCCATCTCTCTCAGCAAGTAGTTAACAGTCTATGATTTATGAGAGCAACGTCCTTAGCTTATATCAGTTAAAAAAGTGGTCAACCATAGGTTTCATGCGCTTAGAACAACTTTTTTTTATGGCCTTTTACGTTTAACGCCACGAATTGGTAACGCCTTCTTCCTCCATACACGGTGCTTCTTCTTCCCGGCACCACGCATTTTTCTCTTTGCATCTTTGATGATTTCGTCCGGTGTACGCTTTAAGTACTTTTTTAGAGCTCCTTTAGGATTAACCCCGGCTATTATATCTTATATCGTGTTAAGACCTGATTGTAACGCTTTCCTGCCCAGATATCTGGCACCACTCATCAGCAAGGGGAGAGCCGTACACAGTATGGTTGAAAAAATGGAACCAATCCCGCTCCCGCGCTGGTATCTCACCCCTCGATAGACTGTGAACGGCCTTCGGGTGATTCTATCACGGTGCGACTTTTTCTCCTGAATCGTTCTTATATATATTGAGATACTGGTTAGTAGGTTAGCTGCGACTTTGAAATAATGAGGTTCGTCGGATGTGATGCTTAAGTTCCTTCCTCTATGATTGGGAATGCGGTTGATGCGCAGCAGCCATCCCTGGGTATCCCCAACAAAATGATTTTCCACGATATTGCTGTAAATATAGCACATGTCTGGGGGAGGGTCTCCATCATTCAATTTTTCCAATTTCAGCTGATACAATAAGCTGCACAAGTCATGTTGTGAGTGATTCGTGAAAAGTATCTCTTTGGATGGCTGCCCCATATCTGCCCTAGGTTATAATTTTGAAAAGTCCTTTGTCTTTAATATTTCTGTTCGCCTTTGACTTTAGAGTCAAAGTATGTGACGGGGTAGCTTTGTTTACGATTTCGTATACTAAATCAGACGTAAGATTTGAACTTTTCAAACTACCATTCAAGTCTCTGACAGCATCCTCGGCTGTATCATATTGACCTGGTCCTACTGTTACTTCTGTATTGTAGTACTGCGCCTCTCCACTCCGGGCGTCGCGCATGGTATCGTCCCGAGTTACTCCGACCTTTTCACACTCATCACGGTTTCTAAGAACCGTAAAAATGGGCTCTTTATTATCAATACTTAAAAATTTGGTAGCCAATTGAAATTCGCATATCTCTACCTCATATGATTCACGGCCCAATTCAATGGGCCCGCCCATGGAGTTCTGTTACAATGTTGACCAGGGTGTTAGGATGTACAGACAAAGGGGAGGACGGGAGTGTGACGTAGAAGTGGTTAGGTTCCATGTTGTATACTATTTAAGCTTCATTATTGCATCAGCTTTTATATAGGTGTTGAAGCTCTCTGGGTACCCTAGCCATTTCACCAGGTAAATTTTTCTGTTTCCTGAACCTTTGCTACCTAATTTTTTTTTAATTTTAAACGCTTTTTTTTCCCAAATTAAACGACACTTTAAGTAGCTCCTCGACATAAAAACCCCTGCAATTTCTTCCCCATTCAAATCTCCAACGTAATACAGCATCACCGTGTCTTTAGGTCTCATAGCCCTGACTTTAAAAATCTCACGTGTCCAACCTTGCTCAAATCCCTTCGCGAATTTGTTCCCCGAACGCGATAGCCTTACATAATCATTGATTTTGAAACGTCTAGAGCGTGGTGGCACTCTACAAATATCTTTTCTCACCTCACGTTACGTGTTATTCCAATCGCCTGGTGGTGTGAATGGTTGTAGGATGAGGTCAGCGAATCCAGAATGTCTATATATCTGTATGTGTTTTTATGTGTGAAATAGTGATGCATGCGTTCCTTTATGGTACGTTGAACTCTTTCAGCTAAAGATGCCTTATGTATAGAATTGCTAGTGTAATAACTGATATTAAACTCTGTCAACAAGTTCTGAAAAGCTCGACCTGTAAATTCTTTCCCCATGTCCGTACAAAAATAGCACGGAATCCTGTTTTCTTTCAACATCAACATTTTGGTAGCTTTAGCAACTGTCTCAGGTGATTTATTTTTCAGGGGAATTAGCCACAAATATCTAGAGAATACATCTATTATGAATAGGATGTAGCGGTATCCTGCATGATACAGTGAATATCATTGCATGTCTGTTAAATCCGCCTACCAAATAGAATCAACCGATGCTGCTGTAGTCTTGGCTGTTTTAAACCTTTTTCTCACCGGCTTATGAAGTGTATAGGCATCCCGCTCCCTCAAAAACCTCTTAACAGCTTTTTTCCTTGTTTCCTCTTTATAAACGCCTCTGTACAGTCTATTAACACCACCGTAGGAGGCTGGGCTAGAAATGTAATAATAACGTTTTCTTAATATGTTAGCCATCTGCGTATTTTAGAGGCGCGGGGGGGAGGGTTGGCCGTTGTTGTTTGGTCTCTTCTTTCTCCTCTTCAGAGATGTAACCGCTGGGAGTGAAGGAGTGTTCAGCTGTGGTACAGCTGAGGCTTGTCTCGAGTCTTTTAACCTGTTCAGATTACCTATCAGTGTTTTTGGCAGGGCTGTGGAGCTGGCACCAAAATTTTAAGCTCCGGCTCCGGCTCCGGCTACAGCATTTTCAAATTTCTGGCTCCAACTCCGGCTCCAGCATTTTTTTATGCCCAGCTCCGGCTCCGGCTCCGGCTCCAGCTCCTCTCACCATATATTAATGATTGATAAATCTCTTGAAATTGTACCTTGCTACTCATAGGCCATAGCCATTATTAAGCTTACTAGTTTAAGTTTCTAAAAATTAACACATTTCCTGAAAAAAATTAAGTCCAATTAGAAATCATTCAAAATAAAAAAAAAAATAGCATAAAAAATTTGTATCTAAATATGAACTCTTTGTATTGGGCTGGAGCCGGAGCTGACACATTTTTTATCAGCTCCAGCTCCAGCTCCAGCTTCCCAAAAATAACTGGCTCCAGCTCCAACTCCAGCTCCACTCACCAAAATTGCTTCAAGCTCCAGCTCCTGGCTCCGGCTCCAGCTCCAGCTCCACAGCCCTGGTTTTTGGGACGTTTATTTGCTGTAGTCTTGCTTTAATATGTTCCCATCCTCCTGGTGAGGGTCTATCCCACTTTCTCACCAAGTCATATACGATGTCAATGATGTTCGATCCCTGTAGCTTTGATCTTTCAACAACAACCTCACCTGTATCGGTCCATTGTATAATGGGATCCACACTCAATAGATTATGAAGACTTAAGCCTTTGTTCTTCAATGTATGTGGGAGACTGCTTTTTAATACATGGTCGATATGTTGCGAGGTTGCGCCGTTGTTCTTTGGTGTTCGTCTCTAGCCTCAGCTCCAGGTCCTATGCCGCCACGCTCAACATCATCAGCGCTGTGTCTGACAACTACGGGGACCTCGGTCGGCTTCTTATAATTTTCGTACTCATGAAGAAATTTCTGCTGAGCTTCTTGGTATAAGATTTTTTCTCATCAGGAGACTTCACTGTTTAATAGGTCCAACAATTCGATTCCTATTCTTTTAAGCCTGCTTTTACGAGGTTCTAGAATCGTATCTGCTCTTTGAGCTTTGTAGTGAAACATACACCTCGTGTGGAATCACGACTACTTTCTTCATTATATTAAACTAGTCAGTAAAGGCTATAAAACTGAAAATAAGATGGGTAGGAATGATTCCCCTCTTTGTACAATAATTCGTTTTTTGTTCCACACAGTTTGACTTTTACGAGCGAGTGCGAGTATTTTGTTTTTGTAACGACGTAGGCGTTAGTAGTATAAGCGAAAAATGTATGAGTGCAATGCAATTGCAAAGGTTACATAATGTTGCAAGAGTGCCACCCCACCCCCCTTCGTTGCAAGGCACCTTCAAAATGGGGGAGGGAGAATGTTGCAACATGGAGGCGGAGTTATCCCCCAAGCTGCAATGAACCTAACCTAAGAGAGAGAGGTGGTCGCCCGGCAGGAGCTGAGCGTATACTAAGACTTCAGCCGTGCCGCTGCTCCCTTATAGGGCCCCTAATCAGCCAGTTGGCTTAGAATGCTGAGTTGCCAGATTCGCTATTTATTTAATTAAAGCATATATTCTCCCGCCAGTTGGCTTAGAAGGCTGATTTGCCAGATTCATCATTTATTTAATTAAAGCATATATTTCCTAATCAGCCATCTGGCTTAGAAGGCTGAGTTGCCAGATTTGTCATTTATTTAATTAAAGCACATAGTAATCAGCCAGTTGGCTTAGAAGGCTGAGTTGCCAGTTTGCGCTTATTTATTTAATTAAGTATATATCAATCAGCCAGTTGGCTTAGAAGGCTGAGTTGCCAGTTTGCGTTTATTTATTTAATTAAGTATATATTAATCAGCCAGTTGGCTTTTCTTAGAAGGCATAAATGGCATATATATAACCTTCAAGCGAATTAAAAGCGTACACACACTCACCGACTGTACACCCTATTATCACACACACATACACACACACACACACACACACAAAAGCATCACCATCAATCGTAAAGACTTTTAGGAGCGCCAACAGGAGATGGCGAAATGAGGGCTACGACTTTTAAAAGGAGCTCACCCATCAACAGGAGATGGGGCTACGACTTTTTAGGAGCTCACTCCATTAACACCGCGTATCAGATATGAGGGCTACAACCAAGCGTCCAAACGATTGGTGGTGAAACCAACCATCAACCAACTGCTGGTAGACCGTCACTAAATTCATCTAATAGACAGACCTATTAAACAAATAAGATTATTGCAACGCTCATTCATGTTGTTTATCTCCCTTTCTCAGTTGCCGTATGACTTGTCAGTTTGCACTTATTTATTTAGCAAATATTTTGTCTTAGAAATCCGCTTTAGAAACCATGCAAATGATATAATTAAATACCGTGTACAAACAAAAAGGAATAAATAAAACGCTAATACATCATTCTGATTATTTAGATAAATTAATGAAAATAAGTATACAATCGGGCATATATATATATATGATCAAATAATAGCATCATGAATGGGGAATAATAATAAAAAATATATGAAACGTATAATCAATTGCATATTAGTACAGGAAAAATATATACAGATATATTAAATATATTGAAAATATACGAAACGTATAATCAATTGCATATTAGTACAGGAAAAATATATACAGATATATTAAATATATTGAAAATATACAATACGTATAATCAATTGCATATTAGCACAGGAAAAATATATACAGATGTATTAAATATATTAAAAATATACGAAACGCATAATCAAATGCATATTAGTACAGGAAAAATATATAGTTATATTAAATATATTGAAAATATACGAAATGTATAATCAAATGCGTATTAGTATATATATATATATATATATATATATACACACACAAATTAAATATTTTTCCTTTATGTTCTACGATGCAAAACGCTAAACTCACACGTAATAGAGTCCACATCCACATCGCCATTACATTGTACATGGTAAAACCGTCCAAGCATCACTTCACCGTTTAACTGATAGGGAGGTTTATACTCGACGTAAGTGGCTTTCATATCATTCAATACTATTTTTGTGCCCACTTTACACCCTGCGAGCAAGTCATCTTTAAACACGGCTAGAACACAATCAAAAGCACGCACAAAGAGGTCATCGTTAACCACAACATCAAATACAAGTTTATAAACATGCCTTTCCAATCGGGGTTTTTTCCTTACCGTCCCAAGCTTTTCACTCGTGAACTCTTCACTCTGCATAGCGGCATTGGAAATAATCTTCCAAATCGTAACGACACCTATCCACTATACAGAGGTACAACTTTTCAGGGTGAACAGTGTAGGCAAGCTCAGCTCTGTACCGTTCAAGTGCTTTGTACCAAAGCTCAGGATATTTCGAAGAATCTAAACCATTTAAATATGCATCCAGATCTAGACCATTCTTCCCCTGTTCATTCCTACATTCAATAAATCCGTCGAGCAGGGCGGTGTATGCGTGTTCAAGAACCGTGTCAAAATAAATCATATTTGTAACACGATCGTCTAATATAGGCTTCAGCTTACGGAATCCGACGATTTCAAACATTCTGTCGAGGATGAAACGGTTTCGTGTAGGGACAAGAACGTCATTATCAGCTGTGTTCTTCCACATCAGTCGTATATCAATGCATGGTTGTTCGTTATTTATAAACAATGTACAGACAATGGTATATGAGGAGGCGTCACTAATCATCTCTCTTATTGTACCTACATCATCAGGTATTCAATAACGGTCCTCTGCCCACCTCTCAACTATCACGAATATTCTATTCATCTCCCCAACACTTAAATAAATAACATTACCTTTGCTTGCGTGCTTGCAGATCGTTTCAAGCACATAGTTAATGGTGCCGGTTTCACGCCTGAACACGCGCAATGACTTCGTCACGGAGACGTCGTACGAAGCGTTGAGAATGCTTCTCAAAGGGAGTTCCATCGTATTCGCACGTCCACTCGGTTCAAGCTCTGAGATGACTACGGCACGTCCACTCGGTGCAAGCTCTGAGATGACTATGAGCCACAGGAGGCAGGATCGGCTCGATGGGGCGGGGTGAGTCACGCTGAAGATACGTGTATGGGATTATTCGAACTCGTATGCCCCGTGAGGTACACTGGTGGGCGGCGCGGGAGGAGTGAGTCACACCATAATCTAATGATACGTGTACGGCGCTGATCCAACATGAATCGTTGTATCCCATTATATTGGGCAGGTGTTTTGAGAAATTTTCCGATACAAGAAGTAATAACGGTTTTAATGTTTTATCACTCCCACTCCCCCGAATACGCACCAGACATTTTTGCAAAGGGGGATTTTCACGAACTAAACACATTTTATAACGGTTTTAATGTTTTATCACTCAACATTTCCACAAACTAAACATCTTCACAAACCGGCGCGCTATTAGAGAGAAACATATGTTCATATTTGGCCTTTTTGTTTAACAAGCGATACTCTAAAGTCTGTTAAAAACTCACACAGCCCATTAGCCACAACCTCACTACAAACCTCATCATGATATATATTAATATAGTGGTAAAAATACTTAAGATTGTCCACGATGAGAAGATTTACATTTTCAACCGTAGGGTACGAGTAGTCGATATGGTGTAACATGATATAATACCGCTTGTCACACCACTCATCCACAAGACTCACTAACCATCACTGTTGTTTATCTTCTGAACGTGCTGCTTCTTCTACCTCGCGGTATATGTGTGCCTTTATAAAGCTTAGCTCTATAACACTTCAATACATCGTCTGTACTGCGAAATCCTACAACCCCCTCGCCAGAATACCCGTAGAGTATTTGAACATCTCGGTCCTTCGCATGGTTCAATTCAGCCTTAAAAGAGGCAAAAGAGGAGGGAATAGGGAGTTTTTCAGTATCCACTACATCTATGCACTTTGCAGAATACCACTTCATAAATGTTGAACACGCAATATTAAAAGTAGCCATTACTATTTTCCTTGTACGCGAGAGAATACACGTCTGAGCTCAAGGGTATACAGAGGTCAACTGAGCACGCAGGGATAGAGGCAAGGCCGTAACTACCTATGAGGTCACCGAGGTCCGGGCCTCGGTAATTATTTCCTAAAAAAAAAAAAGAGACTGAACCGTTCTCCGTGTATGAAACGCATATTACCGCTTTTCTTTTGAAAAGAGGGAGCGTCGAGCGTTTTGTGTTTTGTGTTTAGTGTATAGCTTGGGTTGTGTTTGTAGATGTCATTTTGGTCTGAATTTTGCTCGTCCCGCCGCGCTCGAAAAAAATCTGGACCTCACTAATTTCTAAACCCTAGTTACGGCCCTGGATAGAGGCATGCTCAGGTTGCGGCATGACTCACGTTGCCGGTCTTACAGTGGGTGGGGCTTAGCTTTTTACTGTACACACGCACGCAAAGGAGAAAGTGAAATGCTAGTTGAAACACGATTTATTTAATAAACGAAATATTCAAGGTGTATATATATATTTACAAATACGTGTAATAAATAAGCTAACAATAGACATATCAAAGATTACGGTATCCAAAGGGCACGGTATCATAGGTACCAGGCACCTGGTAGCGTTTCCTATAGGTGTTACGGCACACCTTTGTACCCCTAAGTTCCTTCACGCCCCCCAGCTTCTGTGCCCGAAAATTGTGGGTGCCTACAGTCAGATGGGGTAGCTGGTCACCCTCATCATCTTCCAAGCACACTAACTCCTTCAACGAATCAAAGTTAACGACCCGCCGATTCGCATGGTTAAGTGTGATACCCTTAGCCTTCACGATATACTTCGTATCATCCCCTATCCTCACCCGTACCCCATAGGTTTTTGGCCCTGTTGACACAAACGAGTCTGCGTATGCGATGTCTCCATACTCATCCTTGATCTCGTCAGTTAGCTCTCCGAGGAACTCCCCAATAGCAGGCATGTATTCACCCCTCCTCGCTGTGAATATCACGCTATCTGTATCGGCATACAAAACCCTCCGACCAAGAGAATGCAATAGGCCCCAAAGTTTGATGCGTGCGTAGGCGAAGCTGGCTACAGGAATGTTTGTAACCCGTGAGGTATCTGTTCCCAATTCGGTATTGTACTTTATTATGTAAGTATTACCTACATTCACAATCTCTATGATCTCTTTATCGGGTGCGTTTGCGTAATCCCAGACTTCACTATAACTTTGTGCCAAATGAACGTTCCCTTTGCTGGTATTCTGTGCAAATTTTCCCCAAAGACTGTTTAGGCACAATTTTGCACTAAAGCGCTTGCCAGGGTTCTTTACAATTTGGGTACGATCAAGCTGTATACCTTCACGGTCACGGTAACGTTGAATATAAGACGTTTTTTCATCTTCGGTATCAACCCCTCGCGGGTATCCTGACGCCTCAACCTTATCCTTCAAAAAAGCGTTTATATATGGTGTGAAAAGGTTGGGTAGCTTCTGAAACCTCCACACCTCATGTATCTTCATTATTCTATACCCATGGCGAACGGCTAGGGCCAGCTCAGGGCTTGTATATACACCTCTGATCTTACGCTGGGGGGTGTATGGTCACAATCACCATTGTTCTCTTCTGCGCACTTCACGCACAGGGGAAACATGAGCTTGTGATCTATAACGACGGGTAAGATCGGCATCCATAAATCGCGAGGGGGGAGCACGTCTACGAAAGAGAGTCCAAAGTAGCGCTCATTCAAGTTGGCTGAAAACTCCTCGATGGTTGGTATGGGACCCACCATTTTTTCAGGTGCGCCTACGGGGTACGGATTGTTCTTCATCACGTAGGGGTATAAAGAACAGAAGTCGTAGTAATGGAGCTTCACACCCTCCGTAGGCGGAAAGTATAGCTTGAAGGGATTTGTACGCCCTCCGAACAAGCTATCACCGCATTTGAGAGGATCCAGCACCATTGAACGTTTGATCGTGTTTATTTCTTCACGGTACTGTCCATCTGCATCCATCCGTGCATCATACTCATGCTCCCACAAAACTTTGTGAGTGAACTGGGATCCTATAAGTTGATCGCGGGTGCGGGTCCATCCACGCAAGACAGTCGGCAGGAGATCTACCGTGGATATCTCCTACGATTCCACACTCAGGACGGGGGCATCCGTGCCACCAGCACCGTTAAAGGAGTACACAGTCTTCTCACCAGTGGCACGGTTTTCACTTAGACCATCAACCCAAAAAACACGACCATTAACCTTAATGGGTACTTCACCCGTGTTGCGGCATGCTTTATGTATACACCTGTCTGCTGCTGTAGGTGTATGAGCCAGTAAATAGCCTTGTGCCATAACTGCGGGGTTGTTTCTGTGGATAATGGCTAAGGTGTCTTTAGGCATGAAGTTATTCTTGAACACCGTAAAACATAATGAGGCGATGGTGGTTGCGACTTGCAACGGATCGCATTTGAAACGGCATATGTACATCCTTCTAAAGGCTGAAACATACTCTAAGCACGCGCACATCATTCACGCAATAACGCTCACATTCATCAGCTATATTATAAGGATTACATTCATTAAAACTGTTGTAGTATCGGTCAAAATCTTCACGTTCATCTGTACTCATACATTCATAGTTAAAGTAATGTTTGGGTGGAGGTAGTCCTACGTAATTTAAAGTTTCGCTAGTGAGGAATGTGTAAGGGAAATACCTTTTGAAACTTCAGCGGCTACGCCCATCACCTTGGGTAGCTTTGCTAATTTACAAGGTGTGAATAATAAAGTGTCTTTAAACTGTACATTACCTCTTATTTGCATCTGTATTAGTTTGTTGCCTCTTTTCAAGGGATCACCTGTAAATATCTCAGATGACTCGTGCTCAAGCAACTCCTTATAAAGGAACTGTGTGTCAAATTTGCCCCGTTATGGGCGAGAATACACAGTCATTTTTTTAACTTGTCCGCTAACTTGACAATATAGGACACAAAGAGTTTCACAGGGCTATCGTGGGCATCGTTTTAAAAACGTTTGTCCGTTTACCACATTTGTGACACTCATCACACTCGATCTCCATACACTCATCACAGATAGTCTGGCTCACAAGTAAATGCGGAATAACCTCTTTGGTTTCAGCGTTCGTGTATGTTTCTATATCGTAGTACACAGTTATACAAGGGTTGTTTTTAGGCTTGGCATCTTTCATATAACATACATGCTTTACTCCAACCGCCTTATATTTCTCATGGCATGTAGAACAGTGAATTTCATCACATTTGTGCTTGAAATTTCCCCAATTATCCATCATATGAAACATACCACATTCACAGATTCTCATTTTCCTGCACGTACCAATTGATTTATGGAGCTCAAAACAGTTATTATTGAAAAATGTGCGTCTACACACATTACAATCCCTCTTCTCAGCTTCAACTACACGGCTTTCACATTTGGCTTTTACACTGCTCACATACCATGTGGCAATCTTTACAATGTTTCACTATATCATCCGCAAACTCGATACACCCCTTACACAAATCATGATGTCGTCCATATTTTCGACTTTTATCATAACTCGCGTAAAGGCCTTATATTACGGATGGGGAGATATGTTGTCCCTGACAGTCCTAAAATAAGTAGGGGTCTTGTACGATCTCTCACACAGCTTTTAAAAACATACACAGTTCTACGACGATCATCCAGTCCAAATACAACTATGAACATTCATTTCCTGTTCTACCCTTCTCAGCTCTTCAGGACCCATATTACAGTCAAACTCAAGTTTACAGTCTACAGCTAGTTTACGGGCACCCACTACCGTAGGTAGCCAAATTTTTGGGTCTGTGTATTTAGTACAGTAAACATACGAGCTAAGACTACTGCTATAAAGCCGCAACCACGATCGACGTTTATATGCCGTCTAAAAATAGCCTGAGAATTGAAGTTAAGAGTATAAGGTGTGGCACTATGACCCGCAACACGGAATACACGGTCAATATTTACCGTGAAGTTGTCCATATTGAAGGCTATACTACTTTGAGAGGCCTGCATTATACGGCCTAATATATACTCTATATCTTCAGCTGCCAAACGTCTGAACGGTATTACACCCAAAAATCATCTACATCCGTCATCTGACCCGAATCCGAAGGACAGCCTCGTCCTGACTTCGTTCGTGCGGTTCTGAAGGGCAAACTCTACAATACGTTCAACTATGCGCCGTAGTCCGTGTTCAACACCATTGCTATACATGGACCTAGGATCAACCCTGACTATATACCGATTTCTAGTCAAGGCCGGGGTGGGGGTGCGGTGCGCACCAACTCGAATGTTATGTCATCCTCAACAGAACGGGGAGCTACTGGATGAGGATGAATAAGGGGGTATATTTGGGGAAGGTACTATTGCGGGGGCTGTGACGTAAGACGTCGAGGGTTGGGGTCTATTACTGGCGGTCTAACAACCGGAGCAATCCTAGAGTGCTTTATACCTGACGTAGAGGGTTCTTTATCACGCCTCCGCTTTGAACTGGCGCATGCTACAGGTATCGCTGGTGAGGGCTCGTAGCTGGAGGGTCAAAGGGGTCGTCTGTGATATCGATGATGGGGTGTTGTACATCATCATTCACGGTTCTGTGGAAGAAGAAAACAAAATATAAGGAGCAGCACTCAATATTTGTAATATTTTGTAAATGGTCCACTTAGGAGTGTGACGTGTTAGAAATGGAATCTGTAGAAAAATTCAGGTTTACGAGCCCATCTACATGAATTATATCTGGACCTACAGGATGTGGTAAAACGGTGTTTATGCTTAAAATAATTAAAGAAAAGGGAGAGATGTTCTCAAAATTTGTGCATAAAGTTATATGGTGCTATTCGACGTATCAATCAGTGTTCAACGAGTACCAAGAGGATATTTTGTTCCACAAGGGGGTCTATGACATTAATTCGTAAAAGGGAAATGAACATACAGTCATTGTAATTGACGATCTCATGTTGGAGATGGATAAAACGTTTGCCGAGACATTTACAGTGTTCTCCCACCATCTTAACATAAGCATATTCTTCATCAAGCAGAATCTATTTTCAAAAATAGATACATGCGCGATGTGTCGCTAAATACGCAATATCTAGTCTTATTCGCGAATCACGTTTAAAGCTTCTAAGAACGAATATATTCCCAAGCGAACTTGAAACGGCCTATATTCTAGAATGACAAATAGGCTAAAGAAATACCACGAATTAATAAAAATCTATCAACGATTGCCACGGACACTGCAACAGATGTTTGTTAAAAATATCGACTCTGACTATTTAAAATGCATCTGTGAAATCTGTCTTAATGTTATAAAATGTAATGTACCGATGAAACCCTCTCAGAAAACTCGCTTACGTCGTTACAAGAACATAATACGAGCGCTCGCTCCTAAAAGTCAAACTGTGGGTAAGAAAAAGCGTATTATTGTACAAAGAGGAAGATCATTCCTGCCTATCTTATTTTCAGTTTTGGGTCCTTTACTGACTAGATTAATATAATGAAGAAGGTGATTGTGATTCCGCACGAGGTGTATGCTTCATTGCAAAGTTCAAAGACGCCAGACACGGTTCTAGAACCCAGTAAAAGTAGGCTTAAAAGAATGGAAAACGAGTTGCTAGCCCTATTAAACAGTGAAAAGTAACCTGATGAGAAAAGGATCTTGTCCCAAGAGGCTTTCCAGAAATTTCTTCATGAGTACGAAGATTATAAGCAACCTACAGAGCTCCCCGTGGTTATTAGACACAGCGCGAGTAGTGCTGAGCATAGCGACACAGGACCTGACCAACCAAAGAACAACGGAACAGCACATCGAACATGTGCTAAAAAACAGCCTCTCACATACATTGAGGAATAAAGGGGTAAGTCTTTATAATCTATTGAGTGAGGACCCCATCATACAGTGGACCGATACAGGCGAGGTCATTGTTGAAGGAACAAGGGTATAAGGTTCCAATATCGTTGATATTGTTCATGATCTGGTGAGAAAATGGGACAGACCCTCACCAACAGGATGGAAGCATATTAAAGCAAGACTACAACAAATAAATGTCCCCAAAATATTGATAGGTAATCTGAATAGGTTAAAAGACCTGGATCAAGTCTCGCATGTGTCTGAAGAGGAGAAAGAAGAGAACAAACGGCCAGCCTTATCCACGTGCCTCTAAAATACGCAAATGGCTAAAGTATTAAGTAAACGCTATTATGACATTTCTATCCCCGCCTCCTATGGTGGAGCTAATAGACTGTACAGAGGTGTTTACGGTGTAAGGAAAAAAGATGTTGAGGGATTTTTGCGGGAACAGGATACTTATACACTTCATAAACCGGTGAGAAAAAGGTTTAAAACGGCCAAGACAACAGCTGCCTCGATTGACTCTATTTGGCAGACTGATTTAACAGACATGCAAAGATATTCAGCGTATAACGACGGTTACCGCTACATCCTATTCATAATAGACGTATTCTCTAGATACCTGTGGTTAATGCCCCTAAAAAATAATTCGCCTGAAACAGTTGCAAAAGCGACCAAAACGTTGATGTTGAAAGAAAACAGGATTCCTGGCTATTTTTGTACGGATATGAGGAAATAATTTATAGGACGCGCTTTTCAGAACATGCTGGCATAGTTTAATATCAGCTATTATACTACCAATTCTATACATAAAACCTCTTTAGCTGGAAGAGTTCAACATACCATAAAGGAGCGCATGCACCGATATTTTACACATAAAAACATGCAGATATATAAACGTTCTCGGGTCATTGGCTTCATCCTACAACCGGTCACATCATCGCCCGATAGGCACAACGCCTAACGAAATTTTAGAAAGAGGTACGCGCCCAGAGGTGAGAAGAGATGGAACACCACCACACTCTGCGCGCTTCAAAATCAATGATTATGTAAAGCTATCACGTTCGGGGAATAAATTCGGGAAGGGATTTGAGCAAGGGTGGACACGTGAGATTTTTAAAGTTAGGGCTATGAGGCCTAAAGGTGAGGTAATGATGTATTACATTGAAGATTTGAATGGGGAAGAAATCGCAGGAGGCTTTTACCGTGAGGAGTTGCAGAAAGTAGAATTCAATTTAGGAAAAAATGTTTTTAAAATTGAGAAAATTATAGGAAGCAAAAGTTCAGGAAAGAGAAAAATGTACCTGGTGAAATGACTAGGGTACCCAGAAAGCTTCAACACCTGTATAAAAGCTGATGCAATAATGAAGCTTAAATAGTATGCAGCATGGCTCCTAACCATTTCTACGCACACTCCCGTCCTCCTCATCTCTGTCTGTACATCCTAACAACACCCTCACCAACTTTGTGACAGAATTCCACGGGCCCATTGAATTGGAGCGTGATTCGTATGAGGTGGAGTTATGTGAACTTCAGTTATCCACCAAATTTTTAACTCTTGAAAATGAACAAATCATATTTCTGATCCATAGAAGAACTGATGAATGCGAAAATATAGGCATAACCTTAGACAATACTATTCGTTCAACCCTGTGCGGTGAGGAACGGTACTATAGCATAAATGTATCGCTAGGAATCGGGCATTATGATACATCCATGGACATTGCGGCGAGTTTAAACAAGTGTTGAAAAGTCGTACTTGACAAATGATTTACTTTTTGAAGTCGTAAACATAGGCACGCCTGCATGCACATTGAAGCTAAAGTCAACGCTTAGTAGAAATATTAAAGATAAAGAGCTGTTCACAATTGTGGCTGAGGACCGATATAACGCAGTCTTCCGAAGAGATACCTTTCACGAGGCACAGCATGACTTGTCCAGCTTAATGTATCAATTGAAGATGGAGAAGTTGGGTGAAAGCTCTCCGCCCCCAGACATGTGCTATATTTACAGCAATATTGTACAGTAGAGCACCAATTTGTTGGGGACACCCAGGCACGTCTGCTGCGCATTGCACATATCCCCAACCATAGAGCGAAAAGCATGAGCATTACATATGACAAGCCCCATTATGTGAATGTTGCGACTAATCTATTAATCAACATCTCGGTATAAGGGGTTCCAAAAAACCTTAGCCCCCCATTTTCAGCTTACATGTTTACTTATATCGAAATAGTTTTTAGTGATTATAAAAACATATAAAATTCTTTATTTATTGCAGGTATTAAAATTACTCTAGCTGATAAAGTGATAATATAATGGCTTCTCAATTAATTGGTGATTCGGAGAAGCAACGTGTGATAGATCGCATACGAGCAATAACATTTCGGGAAGCTCGTGATGCTGGAGCCACCTTTATAACACGTTCATGGGTTGCGAAAACGTTGCGAAGTGAGGACTTCGTCAAAAGAAATTGGAATAAAACTTTGGATGAATGTGAAATGGATACAACCAAATCTGGGCGCCCAAATTTTCCACTCTCTCAGGAAACAAAGGACATCATTGAAAGCGGTACGCGTAAGCGGAAAAACAGTTGTGCTAAACTTTCTAGAGAGATCGAAGTGTTGAGAGGAAAGATCGTTAGTGGTGAGATTATTCGACTGTACCGTCATAGGCAAGGTTTAAAGCCTTGGCATGAACTTCCAAAGCCAAGAAAAACTCAACTTAACATCGATGACAGAATGTGTTTTGCCCATTATCTTGAAGATTGGGATGTGGATGATTTCATGCATTTAGCTGTCTCCGATGAATTTTTTGTTTACGTAACACGTCGGCCTAACTACCAAAATGATCGAGTGTGGGCCACAACAGATAAAATCGATGACAATGAACATTATTGCGAATTATTAAAAAGTCCAGACTGTGTTGGTGTGTTTGTTTTGTTCACTGCAAAGAAGCTCATGTGGGTGCTGAAGCCAAATGGTCAGAGTTGGGATGGACAGTATTTTCGTGATATTATTCTATCCCAGCATGTCATTCCTTTTCTAAGAAACCCTAACAATATTATGGATGTCGATCAGGTCACACTTCTGCACGATAAGGCCCCCTGCTTTAAGGCATTAGCCACTCAACAGTTGTTGCGGAACCATGAGATCGATTTCTTTGGAAATGAAGAATGGCCAGGAAATTCTCCTGACCTGAACGTCTGTGAACACATTGGATCAGTTATAAAGGACAAGGTTGAATGTCTCTTGTTTCAAGAACCTGCAGCAAATCGATTTTTGAAGGATGCAATGACGCAACACATTGAAACTGTTTTAGCAAATTTGCGTAACGATCAAGATCTATTCACGTCACTTTTGGCAAGCTACCCAAAGCGAATTCAGGCTGTCTTGGAAGCCAATGGCGGGAACAGCAAGTTTTAATTGTTTCTCATTAAATGCAGGATTAAATTCTCTTTTGTAAGGTATGTTTAGTTTTACTGTACCTCTAATGGTTTAGGCCATGGGCGGGAGGGCTAAGGTTTATTGGAGCCCCGGACGATTGAGGGAAAAAATTTCTCATTCGGTGATGGGAGCTTAACAGTGAAACTACACTTTCGTCGTTTATAATGACTCGAAGACTTCGCACTATACCGAGGAGTGAGGTACCAGCGTGGGAGTGGTCTTGGTTCCATTTTTATCATTCATACTATGCACCGCTGTCCCCCTGTTGAACAGGGGGGCCAGATACCTAGGGCGGAAGGCGTTACAAACAGGTTTTAATGCAGCGGGAGACATAATGGGGGGCACTAAGCATAAAGAAGCTCTAAAAAAGCATTTAAAATGTACAAGGGATGAAATCATCAAAGATGCAAAGAGAAAAATGCGTGGCGGCGGAAAGAAGAGATCTGCCAGGAAGAAGGGGCTACCAGCGCGTGGCGGAAAGAAAAGATCTGCCAGGAAGAAGGGGTTACCATCACATGGCATTAAACGTAAAAGGAAACAGAAAAAGAAGTGCTCTAAGCTCATGAACCCTATGGCTGATCATTTTTTTAACTGATATAAACTGAGGACACTATTCTCACGAATCATAGGTTGACTAATACTTGTCGTGGGAAGTGGTACTATTTCTGACTCGGCATGGCACGTTCCATCCATCCGTGTAGCTCACAATGCTGTAAATCGGAACTGTCCCTCTTTGATATGTCCCCCACTCAGGTCTCTATTGAGCATAGTGACTTTATTACAATTAACCCATTAAACACAATTAGTTCCCCGAGTGCCTCTATAGAATTCGTGATACCCAGCTCAGGCCCTTACTCTTATGACCCGAGCTGCATGCACATGTATGCTAAACTGCGTATAGCCCATTCTGATGGAACGGACTGCGATGATAGCTACTCTGAAACCAACTTTCTACACTCAATATTCAGCCAGTGTGAAGTGTATTTAAACCAGGTTAATATCTCGGCAGGTACGGGATACTACCACTTTCGAGCCTATCTGGAAAATGTCCTCAACTTTTCAAAAGAATCGAAGGACACCTTTTTAACAGCCGAGGGGTATTACCACACTAAAGATGAAAATACAATAAAGGCTAAATTTAAAAATTCTAAAAAAAAAATATATCAATGTTTTGGACGCCTGCATACAGACTTCACACTCCAGGAGAAGTTGCTTATGAACAGGGTGGATATGAAGTTGAAGCTTACCCGCACGATTCCTGAGATCTGCATAAACCTGGGGTCTGATCAAGAAGAAGGCGCGAAACCCGTTGTGATACACATCATGGAAACGTATTTGCTTATACGCCGTGTGAAATTAAACTTTCCGAAACAAATAGAAATTGAGAAAGACTTAATACACGCCACAGTAAAATACCCAATTAACAGGGTACAGATCAAACTGTGCACGGTCCCCGCCGGGCTGACGTCGAAGCAGCTGGAAAACGTCGCCCTAGGCGTCCTACCTAAGATGATATTAATTGGACCACGCCTCGACGAATGGAAAATATAAAAAGAGTGCCTTTAAATTCAAGAATTTCGGCCTTAAAAATATTACTCTACACGTAAATGGGGTTGCTCTAGGGTGGACATTGAATACGGACTACTCATCAGATGCTGTGTTCTCGCTCTGCGCGAGAGCGCAGTCTGGCTCATAATACAGACGCCTGTGACGAGCTTGGTTTTGGTGTAACGTAGAAAGAATTTGTCGAAGAATTTAACATTTATTCATTTGATATTACGCAGGAATTGTCGGCTGACACAGATACGCATTTAAGCCCACAGCAGAGTGGGAATATCTCCGTTAAGTTGGAATTTGCCAAGCCTATAGACGCGCCTATAAGTGTACTAGTTTACCTCTAGGCACAGGCACTAATAGAAGTTGATCGTTTCAGGAACGTGGTCACAGACTTTTAGAATGGATGAGCGTACACTCCAGAGAGTGATGAAAAGTGACCGTTTCGCGCGCTCAAAATTTATCGGAGTGTTCTCGAAGAATGAAATATTAAATCTGCCAAGTACGGGAAATTGGTACGGGATTATCGGTAACACTGACATTGTGGGGGATGAGGGGATTCATTGGTTTGCAATCTATTTTAAAAATAGGGAAAGTATGTACTATTTTTATTCACTCGGATTTCCGCCATGGAATGATTCGGCAATTGTGAAGTTTATAGCCCAACTACGTGTGCCTGAGATTATTTCGTCCCCATATCGTTTCCAAGGATATTATACTGAAACATGTGGATTTTATTGCATTTTATTTCTCATGCACATGTCACGTGGGAAGAGTTTTATGAATTTTTAAAAATTATTCGATTTGTGCAACACAAATATGAACGACAAAAGTGTATGCAAACATAAAAAAAGGTTCCCATATATTAGCATACCCTGTAATGTGTAAGGTGTATATCTATATTGTGTAAAGCTGTATATACATTTGCAACTGTAACCATTAAGACTTATGTAACGGATACTGATACCGTTTTGTACAGGTTTTCTGCTATTTAATAAATGAAAATATATTGCGTTCTGTTCTTAACTTCAAAAATACAGACATTATCTCCTCGATGACGTGACACTCGCTGGACCGAATGTGCGCCAATATCTCAACTTCTGTATTCAGATCACTGGGTTGGCTGGGCGGTGAAGCCCCCATTTCATTTATCACCCTTTCATTAAGAGTAGCCATAACACGGCCTAGCTCGGATTCGGTCCTGTAATTAAAATAGAGAATGTCACGACATTGAATGCAGATAATTCGTTTTGTGTCCAACAGCCACGTTGGCTTAACGAGAAAATTATTGTTAAAACTCTAATATATATATATATATATATATATATATATATATATATATATATATATTCGTGATGGAAACAGCCAAAAACAATGGGATTAATTTTTATGTTGTAGAAAAAAATCAGAAGAAAAGGAAATTAGGCTACCAATTATAAACGAGAAAATACATCTTTAAGTTATCGAGAAAAATATTATTGAATCTCCACCATATATATATATATATATATATATATATATATTAGGGTGGTTCTTACACATATAAAAAAATTTCGATATTAAATTTTCCAGGCTCCCAACCCATAATTAGGTACTCTTGAATGAACGAACTTTTCTCTTAGAGTTTCTTTTATTTTAGAGAATATTTAGGGGTTGCGCAGGCTTAATAAATGTTTGTATTTCATGGGTAATTTTTTAAAATTTTATCAAACGGAAACTAAAATAAAGGATGATTAATAAAACAATATAAATGATGAATACTTTAAGAAAATAAACATAAATAATCTTCGCAGGTATCTCAAATATGCTACCAAAATTTAAATAAATCTCCATGTAAAATAGGATCATAAAACTAAGTGTTCTTTCCAAAAAAACATAACATCCCAAAATATGTTAAGCAAAAACAATATATTCTTCGTATTACAAGAAATAAAAAGAAAATATTTTTAATGTTACAAGAAACCAAAGCAACATATTTTTCATATTACAAAAAAGTGTTATTGAATAGTGGACTCAAGTGTGCATTTTCTGCTGTCAGGATATTTTCGACGATGATCAGCGACAACTTGCATCAGATACTGCAGTTGCTCCTCGTCGTGAGTTAATCGGCAATTAAACTTCAATGAGGGTCACTGCTCGTTCAGCATTATCATTTACAACTTTTATACCTTTCACAATGCTACATGCATATTTGTAACTATCATGAACAGTCCAGAATACAGGATCTTTATTAAGGAATTCGTCTGAAATGTCCAAACTTCTGAAAAACAACTGAGTTTTTCGATGTTAAGTCAACAAGTCTGACCTGAGCATCATGTGGAAGCTCGATCCGCTTTGGACAATCATCACTTCCTTCTTTGGTCCTCATGGCCTGAACCATCTCACGCTTAACGCTTACAGGAACGTCTTCGTCGAGTAATGCAAGGGGCAGCATTTCCTCTGACAGATACCAGAGATGTGAGCTGAATTTTCTAATGGCAGCTTGTGCGATGATCTTGTTTGGGTATCTTTGAAGTTTCTTAAGGAGATTAAGGTCTTCATGCGGAGCACATACAGAAACAGAAGCACGAAACCATGCTCTCATGTAAATTCGGACAGCAAAGAAAGAAATTTCGTTTAGGGCCCTTTCTTCTTTGGTAGTTAGTTGAAAATGACTGAAACAACTATACCTTGATGGAGTAAGTAGAGAACCTTAGCCATCCATCGGGCTTGATGCATAGCTCCTAGAGTTTTAAAGCGAATTTCTTTTCCATCCCAAGAGTTATGGCCCAAGAAAAGAAGTGCCAGCTCCAAGAATTCTTTGTAATCATCTCGAACTGTTCGTTCCTGTAGCATCTTGCAAGCAAAAGAAGTTAATGACCTCTTCTCTTCGTTGTCGATGTCATCTACAGCCGTCTTATATCTGGACTGATCAATTTGAGGCCAAAACTTCTTGAAGCGCATGAATAAAGGTACTTGAGGGCCAGAAGGTGCTCCAAAATAAGACCCGAAAACAGCTCCAAACACCAATTCCATAATATGATGACGGCATGGAAAATGCAGGAGGTTTTTCCCTAGTGTTTGCTCAAGGAGAACGCAAGTTCCTGCGCGATGGCCAGTATTTGAAGCGGTAGTGTCAAAACTCATCCCAACAACGGACTGCTCAAGCCCCCACTTTTGGAGCTGGTTCACAATAGCTTGAGATTGCTCTTCTCCTGTTCCGGAAGAGTTTTGGAACACCAAGGAGAAGGAGCTGACACGTGTGTTTGTTGGAGACTAAGACAGGGAGACGATGGACGTTGGCTTGACCAGTGAGGTTCGGGAGAATTTTTCCATCCCAATGAACAATGATAGGACAGTCAGTGTTGAACTCTTTCATTATGTGTTGAGCCGTTAAAGAGCGATGCTGCTGTCTATACCGCCTCACACTAAAACGGTTAATAATTAGCTCCGATACGTCATGACCAAGTCCCTGTGCAGCAGCTGACAACACGAAGGCTGCTGAGCGATCACTAACATTCGTGCGATCAAGGGTTGATGCTAGATTAGGAGTCATGATAGCGTTCGTTGCACGTCGACGCTTTGGATGTGAAGAACCATCTGCTACTGCACCGAATTCTTCCTTCTCTGTACCCGATTCCTCGGCATCACTGGAAACACTACTGTTATTTTCAATGGAAGAGCTTTCCAAATGTGCAGTTGAGGTTTTTACTTTGTCCCGGGAAGCCACATCAGCCTGATATTCCGCATATTTGAGCCTCCGCTTGATAGCCGCTTCCTCCTTCCGAACAAGGACCATATCAATCCCAGCCATAGATCCTTTGTGACCAGGTTCTCTTTCAGCCAACAAGAAAGCTCGATCTTCAGGAAGTTTTATCATGGCAAGTGCATTTTCATGAGCAATATCAAAAAGGTTTTTTGATTCTCTCGTGAATTCCTCTTTGTTCTTGATCTGCGTTTCTGACCTCCTCTTCATGCTTTTATTTAGTCTCTGCCACTTAACAAATAATAATTTATTTAACTTTTCCATTGAGTGGTCTGTGCGTTTGATAGGAAATCGCGCTCGATTCCAAAACTTTTCTACGTCCAGAAGTACCTCTTTCAAACTATCTTTCACAGTTCTTTTTTCATTTTGGTGAAGATGAAGGAATACTGATAACACTTCACCATTCGAAGGCAATTTTGTCCCTATAAGTTTGTCCTGCCAGTGCTCCATTAGAAATGGGGGCGCTCGAGTGTTAGGTTTAATCTTTGACATTGTGAAAACTACTTAATGACGCTGAAATGAATAAAAATTCCGATTAGAAAACTCACAC